>JAZHYW010027558.1:0-39087 GCA_037355805.1 Ixodes ricinus | reverse complement strand
CATGACTGTTTATTTGAAACAAGTACTCACTAGCTTTCCGGTACGTAGATAAGAACTCTAATCGATTGAATGTGAATGTGAATTGTACACTTTCACATCCAAAGCGTAGCCAGGAAATTTGCTCCTTCTCTCGGGTTTGAGGGGGGGGGGGGGGGGGGGGGCCGGTGACCCATAAGCTCCCTCTCCATGGTTATGCCATTGTTTATCATACAACATAAAATGACAAGGTATATGGCTGTAATTAAATAAAAAATACAAAAATATTATTATTATTATTATTATTATTATTATTATTATTGTTATTGTTATTATTATTATTATAATATATAGATGTTATTATATATAAATTATATGTACATAAAGATGCATATTCTTTCTACCGATGGTGCTCTGAAAACGACCTTTTCTTGAACCCCGTCCAAAACCAAGGTCATGAACGCTCTCTCGGAAAGCTCACAACACCTCTTTCGAATATAATATTCAAGGGGAGACTTTTCTCGGAGTAAGTGTAATGAAAAGATCTCGGAGTCATGGTTGATCTCTGGATTGCGCTTCTCTGATCACGTTGGCAGGCTGGTTAACTCGTCATTGCGAATGTTGCGTTGTGCTCCGCTCAACAACACGTGAGTTTGAAAACCCGACTGCTTTTATCACACGTTATACAATACGCTATCCAGGTCGCAGTTGGAATATGCCTCAGTATGTTTGGAATGGAATCTCTAAAACTCACTCTTTGGAGATCGAACGTGTGCAAAAGTTTGTTTCTATCTTTAAACATCGCTACATAAAGCGAGGATGTTCACTGTTTAACATACAAGTCTGCGTTAGAGCGTGTTGGTTTGCTTAGCTCACCGGCGTCGGGAGAACGCGGATTTACCATTTTTGTTGAAAACGCTGCATGGACTCATCAATTCTTCGAGCCTGTTATCTGAACTGTGCGTTAGGGCTCCACGTGTGCCTACTCGTCTTCTGCCATCTCTTTATGTTCCTGGAACGTTAAGTCCGGTAAACCCAACTGTGAGAATGGCACAGCGTTTGAATCATTACTCTGAAAGACTTGATATTTTCCACCCTTGCTACAGGACGTTTGTCCTTTCTGGTAAAAACTTGCCCGTGCAGTGATGAGCACTGCTGAACGCCTCTGTTATGAATCTGAATTTCGTCATCTCTAGTGGCGTGCTTTCTGGTGGTGCACTTGTTGTCCTACGGTCTTGTGATCCGGCGTCTAGTGTTACTGCCTCGTTGTTTATTTTATTCTACTTTTGCTTTTGTACTGCCTAGTATTCTGCTTAAAGCGTATCTTCTTTTCTGCGGAGATGTGTATAACCGTGTCTTTTTTTATCCACCAGTGTACCAGCACCAAGACCCCAGGGTTGTTCCCGGGCACTGTATAATAAAGATTGATTGATTGATTGATTGATTATTGTTACAGTTTCGCCTCCTTTCAAAAGAGCCCCATGTCTAGCGCGACCTTACTGGCGTTAGCATCTGTCCATTTAACACAGGCAGTCCTGCGGAGTCTAACATTCTAGAATAGAATATTTGGCGTACAGTTTTACATGTAAAGGACCATAGACGTAGATTAGCAGAAATTCTGAACCTAGGGGCGAGCTCCCAAATAACGCCTCAGGACACAATCCCTCTTACCAAAATTAGGGATAATTAATTTTTTATTTTCTTCGATGCACGAAAAGCTTCTCGAAGATTCTTCTTGTTGCTCTTTATGCCTGTTAGCTACTTTATGGGATGCATTTTCTGAACTGAAGATATATATTTCACACAAAAGTCACGAACAAAAGTAGAACGCATTCTTTAGGCAAATAGCGGCCCCGCACTAAGAAAACGGATGCTCAAGGGTGGCGGAGTATAAGCATGGGTGGGTAACAAAAATCAAGATGATTTAAGTTGTGACTTCAAATCACACCGACTTTCGAATGGCAATTTATATCAAACCTTTTCCCTCGCAAATAACCCCATGCAATGCGATTGTTAACAGGTTGTCTATCATCTGGCGCTTTCTGTGTGCATTTGTTTTGCATTTAGTAGAAATAATCCTCAAGAAGCGAAAATATTTACTAGCAGGCTGAAAAATGGGGAAAACGCGGGGCTCTTCTGGCAACAATCGGAGCATTAATCAAGCCTTTTTCTATCTCAGACTTCGTTCGTCAGCTACTGTCCCACAGCAACACAAAATCAAAAAGTGAAAGGAGAAACAGATGCAAAAAAAAAATAATGTCATGCTAGGAAATAATAACGCAAAAACGTCAGCTTAAAAAAAAAAATCAGGCTGAATTAATTTTTAGATGTGGTGGGGGTTCACATCAATAAAAAATGTGTTAATTGACTGTACCCTAAATTTATATTAATATAAAGCTTTCTTCCGTATTGTTCTTAGTGATCGGACGGATTTATTCATTTGCCATGTTAAAAATTCAATTAGTGATAAAGAACCACTTTTTCTAGACACAGTGACATAGACCAAATTAATTTGATTTAAATCAAATAAGCCTGATTGAACTATAATAAATCTGATCTAGTTAATCTTAAAAAACATATACACGATTTCATTTTGATATAAGTCATCAAGGTGAACCGCACGTCACACGGAAAGGTCGAACATCGAATAAGAACCTCTCTAAATTTTTCTTTCTCGAGCTAACTCCGTATCGAAAATGATCTGTCAAAATAAACATATATCTTACCCGCACAACGAAACACACCCCTGTTAGATGTTACGATTACGGCTGTTTTACCGCTATCACTATCGCCAAGAAACAGACTCAACCATTCCGTTAGAACAAACGTCAAACTGAGCCAATAAACAATGAAAACCAGAACGATGTCGAGAGCATGAACTTCAGCATTACCGCGAGCAACCGATAGAGTCAAAAGGGGAGCTCAGCAACCTCCCCGCCCCAACCCCCTCCCCCATCCCCCAGAAAAGAAAAAAAGAAACACCATTTCCATATGTCTACATAGGCTTAGCCCCGCCCTTTCGGACTTAGACTTAAGCGTAATTACCCGTTATCGCAGAAAACTGCCATACTTCTTTCGTCGCTCTCACCATATACGTACGCGAGAGCAAAAAAAGAAACTGCCGCCATTACTTCTAGGTCATTAACCACAAATAGTCTTCTCCAGTCAGTCATGCAGCGAACGTGTATATACGTAGTTGCACGGAAAAAAAAGTTGCCATTATGTACGCTCGTGTGGCTCTAGAGCCGCCAGAGGAAGACAAATAAACGCGAGCTACGAAGTCCTCTCTTGAGTTATGTAAGCCGGCTAAGTTTTCCAGCCCTTCCGCTGCTCCCTCGCCTTCGACAACGGCCCTTTCCTCTCTCTCACTCTCCCACTTTCTCTTCATTTTTAGTTTTGCTTCTTGTGCCGTTCTTTATCAAAGACAACGCATTACCCTCATCGTAAAGCGAATGGAGCTGACGGTGTCCGTCATTGGCGTATGATCTCTTTGGCTGATCCTTTGAGGAGTTCTCGAGAGTTAGAGCGCTCCCTTCGCTATTTCGTTTCTCTTTCTGCCATTTTTAGAGCGCAGCTCATGCGCCAGTTCCCGGCTTGAGCGGCGTCGGCGTCGGCGTCGGCGTCGCCGTCGCTGTCGCTGTCGGCGTAACCGCGCGGTGCATTATGGGCAACTTTTTCCCGAAGGAACCCAAGGTCCTCCCGAAGGACCTCGGGTTCCTTCGGGAGGACCTCGGGTTTCTTCGGGAGGACCTCAGGAGGACCTCGGGTTCCTTCGGGAGGACCTCGGGAGGACCTCCGGTTCCTTCTGCAGGACCTCGGGAGGACCTCGGGTTCCTTCGGGAGGACCTCGGGGTGAGGGGGGGGGGGTCACGTGACCTTCCCTCTCCGAGGTCACGTGACCCCCCACGAGGTCACGCGACCCCCCCCCCCCCCCGAATGACCCCCCCCTCAGTACCCTTCCCTACTCCTCCTCAAGAGCTGCGCTCTAATTCGGCGTTACAGGGAGTTGTAAACGGCTTTCACTTTTTTAATTTATTTTTGTTTCGACGACCATTTTTCCTGCCTGCAGCACACTGTGTACCTGGCTTGCACGTGATGTCATAGCACCGTGCTGTTTGTTATACTTGGTTGTTCCTACCATGGTTCCTACCATGGTTCCTACCATGCTCTTGTGGAGAAAAAGCAAGTTCAGTAGTGTGAAATGTATGCTGCAGAAGATCTGCACCAACTACAATGACAGCTGATGTAACGTCATTTCAAAGCTATATAACTGGTCTCCAACGTTACGTGGTCTCTCTATGACATCTTTGAACACAGTGAGCACCTCTTCAGGAATCGGTGGCCGAGTGGGCAAGCGTACACCAGCTCGGAGCACGTGGAGCGAAAGCTCGCGCTACAGGGATCCTGGGTCAAAGCCGTATAGAGTGAAATCGAGTTTGGCCATTCATTGGGAAGTAGGGTGTTTCCATTGACGTCATAATGTCCGCCGTTTTGTTGCTAGGTGCAGCCTGGCGCGTGCCAAAGGGGAACGTTTGGGGATTCATTTGACACCATCAAATACGTTGTGCATTGGGGCCTATAGGTTTCACCGCGGAACATGTAACAACAAAATGGCGGATTGCCATCACGTGAGAACAACCTATAGGAGGCAAATGAGGAGGAGCCATTGGCAGAGAGCGGGCTGGGCGTGTTCCAAGGCGTCTTCACAGATTCGAATGCGGCCATCCAGAACCCGCGAACAATACCCTGGCGGTGGTCGTGAGAACCAAAATTAATAAGTGCGACAGAGTAACTCTCGCTGACTGAAAATATGGCGCACGTGATTCTTCGATCACGATCATGCAAAATCTGAACTTAGGAAAAGAAGCGACGTGATCCGTACGCCAGGCGCCGAGGGCCGCGAAAATGCCGTCCGAGCGGTCAGACTCCGACCAAGAGAAACGAAGTTCGAGGTACATTCGATTCTTACATATTTTTGCATGTTAATAATCGAAGCATAACGTGCACTATTTTTTCAACCATGAAATGTAACTCAATTTAACTCTTGCGCACTTATTAAAAATATTTCTCGCTACTACCGCTAGGGGATTTTTTCGGCTTCTAGTTGGCGAAGAAAGCGCATCAAGCTTTCTACCTGCGTCTCGTGCACGCGCTGGCTCTGCCCGCTCCCCATTGACCAAACTCTGTCTATATACGGCTATGCCCTGGGTAAAGTGAACTAGAGGAAGGGGGGGGGGTAGTTAGCTCAGCAAGTGCTCACGGTTGCCGCAATTCATGGCGACGGCACAGGAGGGCGCCGCTAAAGCATGGGCTGATTGAAGCCGGTGGCCAGGGCGGCTCGCATTCCATTTGCTGCACTACTGGCGTTTTCGTCATCGTCGTCGTCGTCGTTATCAATTCGGCATTGTACTTCCTTCGACAGAGCGACAGAAAACGCAGGGAAAAGATTTGAACGGGAGTCAATTCGCGCTGCCAAACCGCCACGCCAGTCCTGCTCGCCGAAGGCCCTATGAACGCTTGTTAGGAACACTCGGATCCTCCAGCCCATGATACCGCACCACCGCCACGTACATCCGGGACCTTTCCACGCTCACCGCTTCACAGCAATGCACGGAGCTTGTCGGCGCCTGATCTTACTACCCCTCCTCTAGTTCATTCTATCCTGCGTCCAATCCACCCCTTGCCCGTTTTGATCTGGATGAGCATCGTACCGGCCTGCGGTCGTGTATCACTATAAGGAGTATTCACTGGGCGCCATATTTGTGGGTGCTGTCTAGAGCGCACGCTCAGAACGAGCCCACATTAATAGGCTGCTAAGACCGGCAATCCTGATGGTGTGGAATGCACGTTGCAAAAGAACCATGGAAGCTCGCCATCAGCACGCGCTCAGCAGTCGCGCACACTACTATGGCCGCCAGTGAATACTTCCTATACAGTGTGATGCAGCTCTAAAGACTCCAGGCTAGCGGCTGTACTGCCATGTCTGATTTCTCAGCCGCAGCGGGCAACATGTACACATGCTCAGGCAGGACTGCGTCCTCTGTATGCGACGGGCTGCACGTGACGTCATATAGAAACCTTCGCAGATATGGCAATGCAAGAACGCTGCTGTATAATCACGAAGCTCCAAGAAACACTCGATGCAGCGAGTCCTGTAAAAAGTAAAAATGCTTTATGCGCAGCCCCTCTTCACGAGAGCCTCCGTTTGAGCCTATCAGGTCCCTGCTCGTAGCGCTGGCGGGCGAGGAATGCACGGAGCGCTGGTCTCGCGCTGTAGCTTTGACTGCTGGCAGATAAAGTGACACCAGGCATAATGCGGCTGTGCTCACTCGCCGCTCGACTACGACTCGTGTGCTCAGCTCGCAGAATATGCAGAGTAAAGGCAACGCTCGCCGAAGTTCTCCACCAGAAAGCAGGACTTGCCAGTGCAACCTACTGTATAAACAGCAACAACTATTTACTTTTTTTTTTGAGCACCACTAAGGTAGAAAGTTATAGTGCTGAATTTTTCACGTCTCCTACTGGCAGCCAGTGTATAGCGGCGCACATTGGACGCAAGAGCTGTTTGACCACGACTCGGGTTCCGACTGGCTTAAAGGGACCAAGAAATTAATCCTGGATTGTAATAAATGATTGCAGATTAGGAGTTTACTAATCGCACATCGTTCAATGGGATACAACAAAACTAGTACCCAAGGGTAGAGGGTCAAGACTCAAAAGCAATCCTTTCGGTACGAAATTTTGAAAATATAGCGGACTCCTTTCCTTCGAATGCTTTCTGCCTTTTCACTTTGATACCTTGGTGGTACCCAAGCAAAGCACGTCAGCTGAACCCAGCTCACGTATTGGATGCATGAACACTGCGTCACACGGACGTAAGCGATCGTCAACAATCCATCCATCGACGAATATTTGGATTCCCGTTCGTGGCCGGTGAGGGCACGCATCGTCGCTTGCGAATGACAAGTTCTATGGTTTGCTTAAAAAGCACTGGGGAAGCTTAGACTTATTGAATTCCCGAAACCATCACCGTCAAAGTTTACAATATAGGAATGCTCTTGTCTACGTCGATGAGTGCAGAATTAACCAGATATATTGTCACGAATGACAAGTGATGAGGCGGCGAATGACTGAGTAAACTGAATGTTTAATAGGGCGAACTTGTGCCCAAACAAAGAGGAAACCGAAGATAACAGCAGAGCGTCGCGGGCGTCGAAGTCGGCGTAAGAGCAGAGTTGATCGCGGGGGCGAAGACTGAGCTTCGGCTCTGCTCACGCGAAGCCCCTCATGTACACGCGTGGGCTTCTGGAATAATCGGCGTAGAAGGTTCGACACGTAGAACGTTCGAACCTAGAACAAACAACAATGTCCTCGAATTCGCCAGAACATTAAACTGAAAGAATAAATAAAGTACGAGGAATTCCCAGGAATCGAACCCTGGCACTTGTGGGAGGCAAGCACGATAACCGCAAGTCCACGGCCGGGCAGCCTACTCGGCCAGCTGCGCGCGCGGCAATATGGTCAGTCGTGGGAGGCCGACAACGTCGGAAAGAGGGCTGTCGCTGTCGCTCAACATTTAACGACGATTGCATCAGACGCCGAAGCAAAGTTGGGGCACATGTGACTTGTTATATGAATTGGTATGAAATTACGGCATTTGCCCTTTCTGCTCTACCTGCCTGGACCATTCACTTGGGTCTGCAGTACGCAATAAACGAATAACCCCGACTACGCTCAGGCGAATGGGGGAACTTCCTGTTGCAGGGAAATACTACGTCACGACCACGTGATTTCTCATTCCGCTTTTGAGTTGAGGAAAGCCAAGGAGGAAAAAGTTGAAAAATCATTTTGTGGTACCTCTAATGCGAGTTCCAACTGAAGGATGACTCAGCACTCGTTTTCACCAGCCAGTAATTAAAGCATAAACACTGCGGCTTTCCACCTAGATAGTAAACTGAGCCCACTCTTTTTTTTTCCTATGATTTTTTGTTCCCCTGGTTTCTTTGTCTTTCCGCGAGGTTAAAGGATTACTGTCTCGCCACAGATGGTCACGCGACAGATATGGATCGGTTTTTCGTTACCCAATGAATTGTATCGATCGTTGTTTGGATACTAATTCGTTATTTAAACGTTTTAGCGTTTTTAGCGGCGGATTATTTCAAGGATCACTTTGCTTTCGAACCTAAAGATAGGGAAAAGTTCAGGCTCGCAAGCCGCGCTAAACTTTCTTGACAGAGAAAAATCTTTGGGCAAATTAAGCTCAGATTACCATCACCCCGCACACGACGCACATTTTTCCGCTGCCGCAAAAGAACCCGCATTTCTGAGCCTATAAACGCATTAAAAATAGAAAGACCGACGCCGTGGCAACGCACGATAATGCCCCAACTTTGCTTTTACGTGATTGGACGAAGCGGCGCGTAATGCCTACTGAGAACCAATAGAAAGCGAGAACGCGGATTCCTGCGATAGAGTCGGTCATTCAATCTGCGCCACCGAGCCGGTGTACCGCTATATGCGTCTCACGTAGGAGCATCGTGAGAGCGATAACCGACTTCCCTGCCTCTTTGCTTTCTTTCGGGCGGCAGAGTCGTCGATCTCCGAATTAAGTGAGATACTGGCGCAGCTGCGAGGCATTCGTTAAGACGCTGCCTCTCGATTGGACAGGAACAGAAACAACAACTAAACACCGACGGCCTGGGCTACTTATTCTAATGACTTCCCCTCCACTCCTCGGTTACACGCCGTGTGGCACTTATACTGTTTAATTAGATCCGAGGAAACTTTGGATGGTACCAAGTTGGAAAGATCGGAATCTTTTCTCGTTTTCTTTCCAGAATGTAGCATTGCTCTCTCTCTCTCTCTCTTTCTCTACCTTTTGTGTATGTTTCACTAGTGGAAAAGGAATAGCCTACAAGTTTGGTCGTGCGAACCTCCTGACAGGCTCATAAGTCGTTGGGTGCGGAATGTCGACACTGGGAGAATTCCGGTGAGAAGCTTTTTCTGCGTTACAGCTGGCGGACTCATCTTACAAATCGGGTCTCGTAAGATAAAGGCACGACGGCTTAATAAATAGTAGCAGGCGCGATTAAAAAATCGGTCATGCGACTAATAGAATTCCATCGCTAGAGGGAGCGGCATAAGCGGATCGGCAATTAAACCAACCGACGGGATTTCGAACCTGAAAGACAAGAGCTCGACGAGTTTCAATAATGTTTACTTTAAAGATTACATAAAAACATTCCTTGAACTGTATCATCCCGGAGCTGAAGAATAAAAGATAATAGTGATTTTAGTTACCCTTGTGTTATTTTTAATGAATAAGCGATCTTAAGTTCTAACCTCATCAAACCCAATCATAAAAAAATATTAAACTAATAAAAAAATATATATATACAGCCTGGGCGAAATGAATTGAACGCAATTTAAACTGACAGCATAAATCGGTTTCTTAACTTATCGAGCTGGCATTTTCTACAAAGATGCCTTTAGTTGGTGGAAGCTTTGGATAAAATTTTGGAAAGATTGGCTCACCTTAGTAAATAGAAAAAAATCAAAAACTATGTTTTCGATATACTTTGCATGCACACTGGAAGAAAACAAAAGTGTTACCGTGGCACTCATTTGGACCAAATTAAGTGAAAAATAGGTAAGAAAATTCTACTTTCCTTCCATATCAAAAATTTTGCAATCGTAGTAAGTGCCAGAATAGCCCGCAACGATTTTCTGATGATTTTGAGATAAAAGGCTTAGCGATAAGTTTTTCCTTAGACAAAACTAGTTTTTATTTTATCTCTTTTGACTCTGTAGGTTTCATGTACTCATACCCTCACTTGATGAATGCACCAGCTTCGAGCACCTTTGTATGAAATGCAAGCACGATAAGTCAAGAAACCGATTTCAGCGGTCAGTTTAAAGTGCGTTTAATCCATTTCGCCTACGCTGTATCCACACCGTGGCTGTATCTCTCTCTCTCTCTCTCTCTCTCTCTCTCTCTCTCTATATTAGTCGATGGATACTATATAGATAATTTGGGCACCGGTATCGGGTTTCGGTCTAACAAACATTACCTATGCTCAGTCATGTTAATTTCGGAGAAATATTTTATACAGTTGTTTTATTAAACCATTAAGAATTTCTTTTGTTCCATGTTGAACATGATGCTGCACATGCTGCATCATGTCAACTTGCAACAAAGCTTCAATCGGAAAAACGCGCCTCCTGCAAGTCGAAGGTCACGTGTTTGAGTACGCCCCCTCCTTACTTCTTAAGCTACTTAAATCAATCAATCAATCAATCAATCAATCAATCAATCAATCAATCAATCAATCAATTAATATATTACCTTTTTATCACGAAAGATGGAAGCTGGGTCAAAAAGCTGCAGCAAGTTCAGCTTGACGAGGTCCTAATAGGAACGTATCAGAAAATTGTACGAACTAGCCATATTATACGCTACATAATATTGTAACTTTTATGCTCCTGTTTCATGGGAACCTCAAATGCCTTCAAAACAAACTCATTTAAAGAATCATGTGAGATCTGGAATATACGCGAGTCCTTCGGTATGCGCTAGTTCACCCATTCTTTTCAGGAGTTCGTTCTGAAGATTGGTCAAATTTCCTTAAAACAGGAAAAGTGGGTGTGCGTACGTTTTGCAAAATTTGTTACAAAATGTCAGACAATGTTTTTTTGAGGAAAGTTGTCAACGCTTCGCAAGTTTTCCTTGTGTCTAATTTAAGGTATCGAAAGTTTTAATCTACGAAACTTTTGAAGACTTTTCATTTACCTTATTTTATAACTATATGTACGAAAGAGAATGTACGTGTTACAGAAATTTGAATAAGCAAATGTGTCAACTCCTCACTCATTTGTTATTGATCTGCAAAAAAAAAAAAAAAAGATTTACGGTTTAAGTTTTAGGGTTCGCTCATTTTGAAAGAAACCATTGAAAATAAACCAATTTTACGTCCCACTAATTTTAGGTCCCGCTGGGTATTGCAATGGTTTATCACAAGTTATTAACGTAAAATTCAATATTTTATTTATTTAACCTTTATTGAGCGTTAAGTCTCCTAACATTCACAGGTTTATTGCAGCATAGGTGCGCGGCTCGTCAGTATTATTGCATCAGTATCTTCAAATTACCTAATATGGACAGCGAATAAAACATTGAAATGTAATGGCTTTTCGACAGTCCTGCTTTTGATATCACATACAATATTGAATTTATCGCTTATAAAATAGATCATTTGCCGACTTTTCTAGATCTAATATTTATTAGGATGACTTCAATGGGTCACACGAAAAAAGTTGCAAAGCTTTGAAAATAATATTAGCATTCAAGAAATGCGCACCAAGATTCAAGACTCAATGCGGTTCATATAATCGAAATATTACACTTTCGGGTACTCTTCCTTGATACATACTTTTGTAGTACAATACCTTGTTTTAAATAAAATATAAACCATAGATGTTTTAATTACAATGACTTGGTTGCTAAGGCGTTTGAAACAATTGTTTATTTCGATTCATGGAGCACTTGTTTGCTTTAGCAGAAAATAAACATATATAACCAATAAAAATGCTAATTTCGAGCATTTAGAATATATTAATGTTATCAAGAATCTTTAAAGGACCACACAAAAAAGCTTACCAAACCTTCATAAATATGGCCAAAAGACAGAGTTTGACAGTTTGTTAAGAAATAATATAACATTTTATACACTACTTAAATCATTCAGCTTGAAACACCCTATCCCAATAGTGCATTTAAACGCAATAATTTTACTATAGAAAAAAAGGACCCAAAATGGTCTTTGGCAGGTGGAAGTAAATCTAAAGTCCGAAAATGTATCTCCAACCAAAATGTGAAAGGCAACCTGACGTCTCAAGACCAACTCGGTTTCTTCTTCAGGGGTGACTGACTGACCACAACGGCAACGACACAACCTGCCGGCAGAAGAAGTTACAGCGCTTCGCAAACTTCGCGAAGATACGGAGATTGTGCTTCTGCCGGCCGACAAAGGAAAGTCGACCGCCGTCCTGGACCGGGAGGTATACGAGGAAAAGGTACGGGATCTTCTTGGCAGCCATGCTTATGAAAACTCAAAAAGATCCTACGCCACAGGTTCAGAGGAACTTGAACAAAATCCTGGCAGAGATTTTCAACAAATACCCTGAGTCAAAGGGCCTTTACTTGCGACTTATTTGCAGGAACGGCTCCGCTCCAGGATTTTATGGCCTTCCAAAGATCCACACAAACCTAACGTGCGCTCTGTCGAGATATTGTGGACCGTTAAGTATGGATACACCCCTAAGCGTACTATTTAGGGTGATTTTTGTTAGAAAAGTTTATTTTTCCGGAGTGTGCGCCGGCATTGCTTTCTTTTTAAGCGTTCTATGTCGGGTTCCGCGTTTTGGAGGGAGCATTCGCGGGGTCATCGCGGCCGAGGTGGGAGAGCCTCCCCGCGGTCGTCTCGCTCTGGTACGGAGAGACGTTTCGAGCTGCGTGCGGCTTTTAACCGAGTGTTCCCGTGGGTAGAGGATTTCGCCGCTTAGGGTAAAAATGTCGCTTTTTACCCGAGGTAATAATTTAGCTGTTGGCGCCAGCCAGACCGTGGAAAAGCAGAGAGCAATTCTGCATGGCGAATTTGGATTTGGCGGTTACAGCGCAGGGCTGACAGCTCGCCTACCATTGGGCAACAGTGTACCACGTGGGAGTGGTGAAATTTGAAGGATTGGTTGGTCCTCTGAGGGGAAAGGAGTGCCTTACGAGTCTATAAAAGGAACGCCGAGAGGGTTCTGGGGATTGGCTTTGGATTCGATTTTGGGAGACTGGGGGCAAAAGTACGGGGTTTTAATTTTGGAACTTTTTAACTCGCGGCTGTTGAGTTGTTTGTTTCGTTTTGGAAGCTTTAACTCATGACTGTTGAGTTGTTTTGTTTTACAATAAACGTGGCCACACTGGCCACTGTAAAGCCAACCATCGTCGCAATGTGTTCAGCGGGACCGAACAACTTTTAGTTTTTTTATTATCAACTTCCCGGGGGCTGCTGTCATCATCGGGCGAGCACCATCATCGGTCGTCACCATCCGGACCAGGACGCCCACCCCCACTCCCTCAGCGGGCTGACTGCGACTTCACAAGCTCACCGCTTGGGGCGCTATCCAGTTATCTTCACCGGACTTTGGCTCCCCTCGTCGGAAACACGTTGACCCATGTAGAAAATGCTGGTCACTTCGTGGAACGCGCCTCGCAAATACAACTCAGCGACGATGACACCATGGTGTCTGTCGACGTGGTGTCTCTCTTCACAAGTGTCCCATGCAGTCCCCCTTGCAGTTGCTGCAGCCCGCGAAGCCCTCGAAAAAGACAGCTCCTTGACCACAAGAACCAACCTCACTGTGGAGGAACTGTGCCGTCTGCTCGAGTTTTGTCTCGGCAGCACTTACTTCACCTTCAAAGGGGAGCTTTTCAAACAGGTCAGTGGCACTGCAATGGGTGCGGCCATCTCGGTCACAACGGCGAACCTCACGATGGAAACAATCGAGCAAAAAGCGCTGAGGTCTTTCCCCAACAGCCCCAAAGTATTCATGCGCTATGCGGATGATTGTTTCTGCATTCTGAAGAAACTGGACGTGACTAATTTTTTGGCACACCTCAACTCTATCGAGCCGGCCATTCAATTTACCGTGCAATGTGAGACGAATGGCACCTTGCCGTTCCTTGATGTGCTGTTGAACCGACGAGGACAAGATCTGACGTTTACGGTGTACCGAAAACCAACACACACCGGACGCTACCTCGATTTTGACTCCAACCATCCAACGAGTCATAAGGCCTCTGTGGTTTCGACCCTCCTGCGTAGGGCAACGACTATCTGCTCGTCGGAAACCGATAAAAAGAAGGAGAAGAAGACCATAATTGAAGACCTAAAGAAAAATGGCTACTCTAGTAGCTTTATTGAGCGCATCGCCCGACGCCAAGGTCTCGCCAGACAAAACCAGATGCCAGTAGAAGAAAGACAGCCCCATCGAGTCGCGCGCATCAGCGTTCCCTACGTAAAGGGAACCAGCGAAGCGCTCGCACGGGTACTGGCAAAGGAAGGTATTCTGGTGTCCCACAAGCCCACGTCCACACTCGGAAGGTTTATGCCAAGACCGAAAGATCGTCTACCAAAAGAAAGGGCACAGGGAGTGGTTTATACCATTCCTTGCGCAGAGTGCCCCGCAACCTACATCGGCGAGACGAAGAACTTTCCCGAGCGCATCCGCCAACACAAGAACGACGTTCGGAAGTTTGACAGGGAGCGCAGCGCCATCGCCGAACATTGCGATACCCTAGACCATCGCATTGACTTCGCGAATGCGCACGTGGTGGACACAGAGCCCAATTTTCGAAGACGACTTTTCTTGGAATCATGGCAAATCCAGCACACGCCAGGAAACCTAAACAGGTCGCTGGGCGCTTTGCCCTCTGTGTACGCGCATGGCCTCCGTGACCTAACGGAAAAGCTGAAGAGACGACCATCTCCATAGCAAAAAAGTTATTTTAAAATGTTTCAATTCTCCTTTTTTAATATTTTCCTTTTCTTTTTCTTTTCTTTCTTTTCTTGTTTGAAGACGAAGAGGTTAGGAGCTGCTGCTGTGTCCGCGTGCCTTCAGTCACCCCTGAAGAAGAAACCGAGTTGGTTTTGAAACGTCGGGTTGCCTTTCACATTTTGGTTGGAGATACATTTTCGGACTTTAACTTTCACCCAACCAGGCAGATTTCTGCCAAATATGTTTACTTTCAAGGAAGGTGAATCTGTTTGCATGTCATCCAGTTCAATTGTCAATACCTTGAAAACGAGAAATCCCAGTTGATTTCTTGTTTTATATTAGAAGGGCCTTCAAAGCATATTTTTCCGACAAATCTAAAACTTGACCCTAAAATTGTGCCGGAGTTGAATGAAAACAGCAACACACATATTTAGACAGCGCATCCGGTTTCGTGCCATTCCCTTTCAGTAAGGGAATTAGTAAGGGTTATCATGAGAAATTATAGTAATTGCAACTGGTCAACTTCAAAATTTATTTTCATCAAGAATCTTCTTTTTTGACGCGGCAAGTAAAATGACGTGTTTGCTCAGCGTTATTTTGGATAAGCGAAAGCAATCAACAGGAGTTCGAAGACGCGGAAAATAGGGGGGAAAAGATAGAGGGTTAAGAAAGGGAGAGAAAACTGGGAAGGAATGGAGGAAGGGGATGTTTCTGTTCGACACGTGAGGGAATGTGCAAGGCCCGCGTGTACGTCCCAGAGGATTTCACCGAAGGTTCCTAATGAAAACTCTCGAGTGAGAGATTTTATTTTCTTGGACGGTCGTCGAAGAGAATGAATCGCGAGCATTAAAAAAAGAAGAGAACTAAAGTAGTACATAACAAAGCGAGTGGTAATGAATTCGAAATAAAAAAGTAAGGAAAAAAAGACAAGGTGAACGCGTACAAACAAGCAAAACAACACGCTTCGAACGGACTCTGGGAGGGGAAACGCAAGACGAGACGACGAGCTAAGAAACTGGGAAGGAAGGGAGGAGGACAATAACAAAAGACCATGAAAAAAAGGGGAGGAAGTGGGGGAGGCAGCAAACTGATAAGAAGGGGCGAAACGGCGGCAGGAGCGGCGCGGGACGTAATAGAGCAAGCGAAGAGTGGAACGCGTAGAAAACAGGGTAATGAGGATTCATCCTCCGGGACTACACAGACGGGAAGAGGGAGGAAGAGGGAGGAGCGGAAGCGAGGAAAAGTGCTCGACGAAAAGGGAATAAGGGACTCGAAGGAAGGACGGAAGGCGAGATAAAAGTACAAACAGGAGGAAGGAGGCGCGAGGATATATAGAACGGGGCTCGCAAATGGACGTCTAGCCTGGCGCGTGCCCCGCAGGAATAATGCTCTCTCGCGTGCCGAAGGGGATTCGGGATCTCGCGTAGGGCCAGCGGGGCCGATGGGGACCTGCAGCGCGGCGGCGGAACAGATTAGGGAGAGATGCGTGTCGTAGTTATCGGGTCGTGGCGCTCGTTGGCGTACACGCGCGGCGCGGCGCTCGGAGTCGCTGCGATGTTATTTCGTTCCCCAGATGGGTTTTCGTTTCCGAGCTGCACCTGAGCGAGAGAAGCCCGTTTTGAAGCGGGCATCGTTTGAACGGGGTCGTGCAGTGTTGCATGATTCGGTTACTTGCAAGAGTGAACAGCGATGATGAAGTTTGGAGTTGCGAATGTGCTGTGGATAAAGTTGACTTGGGGGAAAAAAGGCGGGGGGGGGGGTTGTTGTGCTGTTTTACGTAAATGAAATTTAATTCTTGGTTTTTACTTTTCAAATTAATCTCAAAATTGAATACAGATCCGCCGCTTTATCGTTTTTACGAGAGATTATGGCAGCATGTAAGTTGAAGTTTCGTATTGAACGAGACATTAGGAATTTAAAAATGACAAGAAAATGTTTGAGTAACCATAATTTAAACATTAAAAGTAACCGTGAGCCAGACAGAGCTTATAGGAATTTCTAGACAATAAACCGATGGCTACTAAAAGTTTTGCTGAAATACTTGACGCTATCGCGCACTGATAAAGATCTGAGTTTGCAAGATACTAAACATTCCCACCGCCAGCAACCCCTCTGCAATGATGCTGCTATTACAGTTTTTTCTTAATTTGTCTGAAATTGACCGAACTTCGGCTTCACTATTTTTGAAGTCGAGTTGCTTCATCAATTAGGCTCACCTAACAGTTCGCTACAAATATCACACAGCTTCCTGAGTCACTAGGCTGTCTAACCGCACACAACCTTAGATAAACTAAAAATAAACTAATATAATTAAAATAATAAAAATAGTAATAATAACATAATAATAATAACAATAATATTAATAATAGTGTTCGTATGCATGTTTACACAGCCGGAAGTTAATCAGCTTTAATGGGCGTTGGTGCCTCAACTGTAGATGAGAAGTTTAGCCAGTGCAGTGCAACAGCTAGCCTGGGCTTTCGCGTGACCCACGCAGTAGTCATTCACAACTGCAACCCGGTACGAAGCTTATGCAGATCGAAACGGGCAGGGCTGGGGATTAAACCCAGGATTTCAGGGTTCTAGAGCGCGAGCTTTCGCTCCACGTGCTCCAAACTCTGGTGCGTTAAAACACTCCTTCCCTTATTGGCGACGTGCGCGACCGAAAGCGTCGCTGTGGTCGGCCTTCCACGATTGGCCGAACGCTGCCTATGACGTCAGAAAAGGATCTTTCATCGATGGAAATAAGAGGAATGTAAGAACTTTGATTTTGACGGTGTTGGCAGTGTTCCTTTGAGAGCGCAATGATTTCAAGCTTCCACCATGCTACTTACAAACACCATCGAACTTGTTGTTCGCAAGTTAATGACGTCACAAGGGGGAACCATAGGAGGGCGCCACCAAAACATCTCGCCGCTTTACTTATTATAAATTATTACAATTTAAAATTATAATTTCAGTATTCCGCTGCCGTCATAATCGAAGTTGTTGCAGACGCTCCAGGGAAACAAGACCCCAGAATCATTCCCAGCCAGGCTAGAATTTGTCAAAATATGGCTGCAAACTGCTGGAACTATTCGAGGAATGGAGAAAATGCACGCGAGTATCAACCTCACTCGAAGTCCAATCGTCGGGGAAGACACAGTGCATACGGTGGCATAGCGAATTCCTCAGTGAACCGGGGGAATTCTGGCGCACGGCTCCCTACGCACACATAGATGCCACGGCGGTGATGCAACCGCGGGCCACATGATGGACGCACCCCGCACAGTCCTGCGGATGGTGCGTTCTTCATTCATACCGGCACTTGTGGGTCCCTTATGGCCAGGAGGCAAGGGATTCCATTAACATTCCACCGTAACTGTCCGTGCAGGGTCCTATTCTGCTGATGCTCTCCACCCAAATATCTTTTCAAAGATGCCATAACGATGGTAGTGTGTGGTATCGATCAGTGGCCCGTGCTTGTACGTGTGCGAGTCTTTTTTTTTTTGGGGGGGGGGGAGGAGTCAAAGGCAGATATTAAGTTAAAATTGTACGCTAAAGTGTCCTTTCTATCCATCCTTAAATGACGCGCCTCTCACCGTGCCAAAGTATAGACGTGGTGATTTTTTTTCCTACCCACCCCCCCCCCCCCCTCCTTTAAGAAAACAGAAATAAAAAAAATAAGAATTTTCTACAAGACAGAGGAAGATGTCGACTGAACCGTGGCTTGTTCTTTTGTACTTCTTCATGTGTCTTGTTTGCGAGTGTTTTTCTTTATTTTTTGCGTAAAGCGTTAATTATGAATTACCAACAAGCACAATTAGCTAGCGGGGTGGTCATTTTTTATTTTATTTGCGGACTATCTTTTTGTGCCAAATGCTCGTACAAACAACCTCTCTACACCACATACCGTAACAAGAACACGAGCTCAGCTCACTTCTGCAGCTTGGAACGTCGGAATACTTTTAAATGACGGTACACAGCCGCGATCCCCAAACGCCCAGCAGCACCGACCGCTCGAAACACGAAAGCTCGCAAGCAGCCACGGCCACCCATAATATAGCGCGTGATCGCTAAACAATTCAGCCCGCGAAAGCGAGACTCGAAAACACGTCGGGTGTCTCCAATACCTTTCCCGAAACTGTGCAGCCGCGATCGCCCAGTCGCAGCGCCCGCTTAGGCACCATCAGCGTATACTGCATCGCACACGTCTGCGAGCGGCCCTCGCTGCACGTGCAGCGCGCGCGCGCGAGCTCGATGAATAATTATGGAGCCAGCCGCGGCGCTCGCGAGCGCTGGTGTGTGCACGCGCGTTTGATGCGAGGCCTAAGCGGCTGCAGCGGTTCGAAAATAGGTCTCAGGGGATCATCGGGATCCCGGGGAAGGCCGTCTTCTACACTCCGCCTGCACGACGGACCGCAGCGGAAGCCACGAGCCAATCCTGGCCAATCCAGAGCTTCGAGCTGCACCACGTGACACGGCGCCCCGCCCTTCTCGCTGCGCCCCTCCGGATAGTGACGTCACACTCGATACGTCATTCAACTGGCTGCGATGGATGGTGTCGTCCGCTGTGGTCCATAGTAAGATGAAACGGATCGTAAGCTCCGTTCACCCCTACGCTGGCAGCGCGGTCGAAACTACGTGCTCGCCGGACCAATGAACGGTCCGGCTTAGCATCAGCTGACCCCGCTCTCTCTCTGCGGCGCGTGAGTAGTGCGCGCGGGAGCGCGATCACGTGACGAAAGATACACGTTCCACTGGTTCAACGAGCGTATACGCAACTTCCTCCGCGGTGTCGGCTTAGTAGTAAACGGAGTTATAATGTGCTCGGGGGCATTCCGGGCGCGATGCGCGATGAACTTCCACGCGACGAGGCCATCAGGACGGTGGCTGACTTAATGGACCGCAGCGTCCTCGTGCAAGTCCGATTAAACGCGCCCCACTCGCCAACTTTCGTTGGGCGTCGGGATATACGCGCGCAGAGCGCGGGAATGAAATTTCGGAGGAGGCGCCAAAGCTGGATGCCTACGAAGAAGACTGGATAGTTTTTGGGCGGCCAAGGTGTATATGTATACGAGCGCACTCTCGCCCTGGGTGATTGCCGTAATTTTTATTCGGCTTCCGAGACGGTAAATGCGTCCGCTGGAAGAGGTCTTCAGCCGCGATGTTGGATCATATACCCTTCGGAGGGACTATATTTGGTAACCGAAGGCTCCGTGTGATCTGCGAACTTTGGGTGGGCTTCTGGTGCATCTTCGTTTGTGGAATGAGAGCTGCGAAGCTTGTGACTACGATTACTTGCTTTTCTGGAAGGAGGTTCTTTGATCGTTAAAGATTTTGAAGCGGAGGCATGTTTCTGAACGTGCTTTGTCTCCTCTTCTTTATTTAAGTCTTTCTCTTTACCTTCTTCTTCTTCTACTTATATATTATTATTATTATTGAGAGTTCATGGGCACGGAATAATTAAATATAATCTTGAATAATATAACTCGTAATGCCGCTATCACTATTAGGACTTTTCATTTGTTTCCAGGACGTATAAACATAGGTAACAGATGAATTAGCAGAGGGCCGTGTTGTCATCAATTGAACGCGCGTCGGCTATCGGCTGTGAAGTATGTCTGAATAAAGCCACACATGTATGGTCGAAAAACCAACCGAAAGTTGCATGAAATTCGATGCCTGCAAAAAGCGTTCCTTGCCATTAAAAAACAACATAAAAACATAAAAAGCAAAGAAAAAAAAGTTAGGAATTTACTGCACGCAAATCTCAAATATAAATTTATTAAATGCATACTTGCGATTATCGCAGATTGCATGCTCACGCATGGTTCTTTTTTTTTTGTAAGGTGTGGTATTACTTTTTAATGTTTCTACTTTCGTTCAATTTTGGTTTGATTGTTGTACATATGTACCAGCCCTAATATCGCACGTTTTCATTCTAAGATATTTAGGGGTAAAATCATTAATATATATTTGTAGTATGACCTCTCCTGCGTGTATCATGATTGCAGTGTAGGAAAAGCGATACTGGTGGTTTGAATATCTAATATAACTGTATTAATGTAAAAATGTCAAGGGTAGCATTTTTGATATACTGCCCTTCCATGCGTTTCTCAAATAGGTTATTCATCGCATTTCTCAGATGAGGTTTAGGTGAGCTGTTAGTTAGATATAAAACTTAAAGATAAAGTTAGAGATCAAGAGTTGAGATCAAGTTAGACGAAAGCTTTTGAATTTTAGCTAGATATCTGGTTCCAAAGAAAAAGCAGGCTTGTAACGTGTCAAGCCTATCTCTGCTCAGATAATTCTAAATAAATTACGTTAGATAAGTGCCTCGACTTTAATAGCATATTTGTAAATTTCTGAATACTGAAGTCGTTAATGTCGCTGAAAAGGCTGGAAGGAACAAGACAAAATGAGAAAAATCTTGTAAGAACCTGCAAGAGCAAACAAATGATTAATTTTAAGTTACAGCCTCCTATCAGCATTCAACACATCGAAGTTTCTTTCTCCAATAACGATTCTTATTTGTTAAGGTGATCATGTAGTTTGCTGAAAAAAATATTTTTATAGTTTAATAACTAAACACTACCAAGTGTTTGGATACCAATACATTTCTCGTGATGAACACCACCATGCAATGAGAGCGGTCCCTAACGTTATTATGCAATCAAAAAATATGGTTAATAGGGTAGAATAATGTAGACGCATTGACTAGCCAACCTCCTTGAAACCGTTTCTTTTCTTGAAACCAATGAGTCCAAAGTGTGTAGATAAATATATATAAAATTTGTGCCGCTGCTTTGGTGCATGGACAATGACAAAACAAAGTTGTAAACGAATGTTATTACCTCGAAGAAGGGTTGTACTTGAAATATTTTGCTTAGGCTTGCAACAACTTGTACTGTGATTTAAGTACATATCGTTATTTTTCAGCGAATCGAATACATTATGGGGGAGTTAATTCGGCTAGTTTTTAATGACCTTGCCACACATATGAAGATGTTTGTACTCGAAACTACATGCGTTCACCTTGTCTGACAACCCTGTCAGACTGGCAACATTGGGCCGACACCCGGGATGAAGAGAACAATCTGGAATGTCGTCGTGTGGCTAGGTTGTAATGTAGACGAGCACGTTACTCATCATTAATTTTCTGTCACTAATAAACTGTTGCACCTACCAATGTGCCTAACTTAGCCAGGACCACAACACAAAGTGGCGACGAGGATGGTTCGACGTCGACTGACGAACCGCTAGACGAGAGTCCTGGAGAAGTTAGCGCGACGCCGAGTGGGTTGACGGCGACAACCGAAGCCACTGTGGAGCTGAACGACGCAGCCAACAACGAGGAAACCATGTCCAAGATTGGGCAAGTGGAGCATTTCGACTCGCCACTGAGTTCCTGGTCTGCGTACGAGGAGAAACTGACGTCGTTTCTCAAGGTGAACCACGTGCCGGATGCCGACAAGGTTGACGCCTTCTTAAGCCTAATTGGGCCTACGACGTACAATCTTCTCAAGTCGTTGACAGCTCCCGTATTAACAGTAACGAAGTCACTAGCAGAGTTGACACAGTTGCTGCGAGGCCACCTAGAACCAAAACTCTCTATTATCGCGGAGCGGGCAAGGTTTCATCGCCGTGGGCAGGAAGAAGGAGAGACTATAGCGCAGTTCGCCGCTGCGTTGCGGAAGCTCGCCGAGACATGCGCCTTTGGCTTATTCTTGGACGAGTCGTTACGCGAACGTTTTGTGTGCGGCTTGCGGCGTGTGGACATTCAACGGGCGCTCTTCGTCGGAGGACAAGACACTAACGTTCCAGAAAGCAGTTGACCGAGCTACAGCGTTGGATGCAGCTATAAAGAGTGCCCGCAGCTAGCAACTGTAGTAACCCCCCCCCCTACAGGCTGCTACACCAGGATGTTCAGTGGTCTTGGGACCAGAAGTGTAACGAAGCGTTCAAGAAAGTCAAGGAGCTTCTTGCCTCTTCGAGGGTGCTTGCGCACTACGACCCAAAGGCACCATTGCAGCTGGCATGTGATACATCGTCCTACAGCGTAGGGGCAGTACTGTCTCACATTGCGAAAGATGGAACTGCTCGACCGGTGGCATACGCATCACGTACCCTCACGTCAGCTGAAAAAGCTTATAGTCAGCTGGAGAAAGAAGCCTTGGCTTTGCTCTTCAGAGTGAAGAAGTTTCACTTTTACCTCTACGGTCGCAAGTTCTGTCTCGTGACAGACCATAAGCAACTTCAAACCATTCTTGGACCGAAGACTGGTATTCCGACACTTGCGGTTGCGGCAGCTAGACTGCAAAGGTGGGCAGTAACACTATCGGCATGCAACTACTCCCTGGTATACAAGCACTCAACCGAAAATGCGGAAACGGATTGTTTTTCGAGACTGCCTATGAACACACTTGCAAAAGAAGCTGACGAAGAGGAGTCTTTTGCTCACTGCGGTTGCTTTCCCTACCAGTAAGCGGCCGAGACATTGCCAAAGAAACTGTCCGAGACCCTCTGCTTAGTAGAGTGTTGGAATATGTCCTGAAAGGTTGGCCGTCGTACATGGCAGATCCCGCGCTGAAGCCGTTTTTTCCAGCGTAGTACAGACCTATCGGCACATCAAGGCTGCCTGTTGCTGGGACTAATGGTCGTCGTGCCGGAAAAACTGCGACATCTGCTCCTGGAGGAGATCCACGAGGGATACCCAGGGGTTGTACGTAGCTAAAGAACTAACCAGGAGTTACTTCTGGTGGCCAGCGGTGGACACCGATGTTGAAAGCTACGTGAAAGCCTGTGAGCAGTGTCAGCAGCAGCGTAACCGGCCAACGCAGGCCCCCTTCCACTCTTGGGCGTGGCCTACGAAGCCGTGGCAGCGTGTCCACATCAACTACGCGGGGCCCTTCAGAGGTAAAATGCTGCTAGTGGCCGTGAACGCTCACTCTAAGTGGCCGGAGGTTTTCGTAATGCAGTCAACAACATCGAGTAGCACGATTGAAAAGCTGCAAGAACTGTTTGCACGTTTTGGAAGTCCGGAGACATTGGTTTCGGACAATGGCACACAGTTTACGTCACAGGAATTTGAAGATTTCATGAAATGCATTGGCACGCGCCATGTGTTGACAGCGCCGTATCACCCGAGCACTAACGGGCTGGCCGAAAAGTTCGTGCAAACCCTCAAGGCTGCTTTACGCAAAGGAGTGGCCACCGAGTCTCTACAACAAACGTTGAACAAGTTCCTGTTGAACTATCGCAACATTCCTCATTCAACAACTGGGGAACCACCAGCTGTTTTGTTATTGGGGAGATGCCTCCGCACAAGGTTGGATGTTGTTAAACCGGCCATAGACGCCAGAGTGGCAAGACATCAGTTCCGTCAGACGACACAAAGAAGGTGCCGGGCACGAATGTTCGAGGTCACTGACCAAGTGCGAGTGTTGAATTGCCGACCAGGGAACAAATGGTTGAAGGCCACCATACTGGCCAGAAGTGGTCCAGTCTCTTACAAGCTGAAGGTACATCTTGATCATGGCGTGGCCATCTGGCGCCGTCATCAGGACCACATCCGGCATGACACAGACCAAGAGGAAGAGGTACCATTTCCCTTGCAGGAGGGCAGAGTCGATGCTTCACCTCCGACTTCAGGCCCATCAAGCCCAGTGCAGCTGACAACAGGACCAGCTGCAAACACTCAAGCTGGCGGCAGCAACGTGGGGCAAACACCGGTGACTCCAATACGTCGCTACCCAGGAAGAGTGCGCCGTCCACCAGAGCGCTACTCACCAAACGTGTGAACTGGAACTGGGGAGGGATTTTACAGATAAGTGTGGGGGAATGTGGTGTTTGACTGTTGTCCCTTTCTGTTCTGACAACCCTGTCGGACTGGCAACATTGGGCCGGCACCCGGGATGAAGAGAACATTCTGGAATGTCGTCGTGTGGCTAGGTTGTAATGTAGACGAGCACGTTACTCATCGTTAATTTTCTGTCATTAATAAAGTGTTACACCTACCAATGTGCCTAACTTAGCCAGGACCACAACAAGGACAAAGCGAAGTTGGAACACGATTAGAGTTCCGAAATGCGATATGGTCAGATACAATATGTATGGCGTTCTGCCTATCTCTGAACTAATTGCATTTTTCAGGCGTAATTGTGCGCTCATTTTTTTCATTTGCGGGGATTTTCTTGTTGTACGCAGTAATTGACTACCAACACGTGTTGCAGGTAAGTAAGCCTACAGCTTTTTGCGCAATCTATACCCGTAAAAAAAGAGGCGTATATTTGAGTTTTTAAAATGTAAATAATGTAAGGGCTTGTACTTACTAGCTCTGCATTTATTAATGCAGTGAAAACACCAGAAAAATAAATATATTCAGTTCTGAGAACTTTGGTTTGAGAATCTATAACTCCGTTTCACTTTAAAGTCCGACTGCGCAGCCGATGCTGCGATATGGTGGAGCCAACCAAGCAGTGACAAAAGTGTACTCTCAGGGCGCCGCCATCTTTGCGCCTTTCTTACCACCGCCTAAACCAATCGCACACACACAAAAAAAAAGAGCGCAGGATCCTGATACATTAACTGTGCCTCTTAGGTTCAGTCGGTGATTAGCGCACAAAGACAACGAGTGCCAGGAGGACGCACTTTTGGTGCTACCTTATTTGCTTCGATCGAACGTAGAGTGAAACAGAGCATAAGAACTTTCCATATTAATTAATGCGCTTATGTTGTATAGTGGCGAATGTAGCTACGAAAACATGTAATCAAAACGAGAACTATAAGGAATGAGATATTTTTTGACCGATGATGCTGGCCTCGAGCAAGACATCGATAATAACGTTTTGGTTGTAGACGTTTTATGCTCATTAATTCGGAATCTCGCGAGCAAGATTCAAATTGCCATACGGAACTCCAGCTGCTTAGCTCGTATCACGACGCCCCCCCCCCCACACACAATGATCACGTCGGGAATGCGACGATTCGAAACCACACCCCGACGGAAATTGACTTGGTGCGCTCGGTCCATTTTGTAGAACCGGTTTCCGCCGAAAGCCTAGCGACGAACGCGAGCTAAGAGGTCGTTACTATTCATTACTAGTATTACCGGCGAATTAGCATACACGTCAAAGCGCGTGCTTTAACGAGCGGCGTTAACCAATCCAGGCTTCCACGGACAAAATATGACGAACTCAAACTCATCGATGCGGAAAACAGCGAGACCTTCGCAGCGAATCCTTTTTTTTACACTCGTTCTTTATCATGATGAAGGAGATTCATTATGTGCTTCTTGCTGGCTCTTTGAAAGATCGCGTTTGGAGAGACACAAAAAAGTATTGGCGCTACACACTTGACTCTTTATTGATGAATGAGCTAACTTCCGCTGCGGTCGTGCTCCGAGAAAACCACTTGAGACTCTGGTTTCACATTTTTGTAAGCTTACATAAATACGGAACTAAGAAAACAAACTGTTTCTAAGTGACAAAATAAAACAGATACGCAAAAAAATTCCTTGGGTCAAAGCACCCCAATATTACTTCGCAAGACACATTTTGAAGGGATTTGCCAACGCGCCTCTATTTTAAACCTCGACCCCAAAATATAAGTATGTTTCGGAATCGCTCAAATGAGTCTCGCGGCATAACTATAGCACTAATATATTTCTTTTTGAGTAAAATTTCCTTTTGTAACGGCGCTCGAAGATATGTTTTATAAAGATCAGCGTCCCTTATGAGAAATGATGAGAAACAATAACGTCTGGCTCAGCTTGAATGTGCCATGTATTCATGGGTAGGAAGACTGTATAGAAGAACTTTGATGATCCCCATCGTCTCCTTTAGTTCAACTGTAGAGTTCTTTGCAACGTTGTTTTAGGCTTTAGGATTTAGGAAATGTCGTATGAAGGAAACTTGTCTGTTCGAGCTTATGATGCTTGAATTTGTATTTCATAAACCCAGCAGAAATAGTTAATCAGTATTGAAGTATGAAAGGGATTAAAGAGAGAGAGAGAGAGATAAAGAGAGAATACACTTTATTTATCAAAGAGCAGACGCTGTCTTCGTCCCTCGGTGGGTGGTCTCCTCAGTCCAGGAGACAATGGTCCTCGGTTGCCCACCGGGTCCTGTCGATCAGATCGATCTGGTCACCAGAGTCCACGCTGTTAGAATAAAATGAAAATGAAAAGAGCAGAAAGACCAAAAGGATAAATGAAAAATGGGAGGTATAAGTAAATTAGGATTTCGTCAGTTGTAACTAGAGTAGATCAGCGAGGCTGACGAGTTTAAATATCTTAGAAAACAAACATCTGAATCTTTCAAGGTCAGTGATCCGATTCACTCAGGAAGATTATTACTTTTTTTTTCGCAGTCCCAAATCCCAATACCACGCTGTGCAAGTTTATCATGTAGTTGGTGACAGTGGACCTCATATTTACTATAATCAAATATACTACAAGATGTTTTCCTCGTCACTCTAAAGAGGAGAGGAAAGACTGTCGACGATGGAACTTTCGAGACGTCTAAGCAGAATAGTTGGTTTCTTTGCGATCTTGCAGATAAATAATTCGAAAGAGCAACACTTTCGCGCCTGGGCCTTGGCTACTGCTGCGCGCAACTTCAGATATAATAAGGCGCCAAGGTGGTAGACGACGTTAATTTTTTCTTATACAGAAGCAGGAGAGCATTTTTGGTTACACATTTGTCTTGGTTTATTGAACACAAAAGAGGCAAGCGATGACAGACAGAAAACGCACCGTCTGTGTCTGACGTCTCTGACCCGCACTGTTGTAATAAACAAAAGTTCAATTATAACCTTCCCTTCACTTCACTTTACTTTATTACCTTAAAGACCCCAGTTAGGGGGTATTACATAAGGGGTGAGGTGTACAAACTAAACATTTCGAAAAAGTGCAACAGGGATTCGCTGAGATAAATTAATGGTAACATTTTTTTATGAAACTTGGTGGGCAGTTGATCGCAGCGATGTTGTAGGAAAGGTCGTTCCAGTCTCTGGCTGCTCGAGAAATAAGTGAGGCAGAAAAAGTGACATGTGCGGGACTGTGGACGGGCGACTTGGAGCAGATGACCGGTGCGGTGGGACCTGCGTGCTGGGGGTACGATGTAAGGAGCGATACCAGGCGGAGAGTAGAATAACTTGTGAAATAGAGACGACGATGGAAATGCGGCGACGACAAGAAAGAGTTAGCAAACATGATTCAGCTTTTAGGGACGACGCGCAGACGTCCTACGAGTATGAAGCCTGACTGAATCTGGTGGCGCGATTTTGAAGTGCTTCGAGTGCGTTGGTAAGATATACTGGTGGGGGTTCCAGATTGCGGATGCGTATTCAAGTTTGGGTCTGATAAGTGATTTATAGGCAAGCAATTTCACGTTTCGCGGTGCATGACGTAGGTGACGTTTTAAAAATCAGTGGGATCGGTTTCCAGAAGAAATGGTGTTAGTAACATGCGTGCGCCATGATAGATCGTTATAGAGGGTGTCACCAAGGTATTTATATGACTCAGATACAACACCCCTTCCAGCTGGGAAAGCGGGTTTCGGATGACGAACTTTGCAATAAGGGCATGGCGTGAGCGACCTATATAGAACATATAAAGTTAAACAGCTTTGTCTTAGCACAAAGACATTTTTTTTCCCTACACATTCCGGACAATTTAGAAATTTAGATTTCAGGAAAGCCTCCATTGTCAGAGTTCTTGCTTTATTTTTATTAAGGCTTCGGGACAAACTTCTACAGCAATCTTCATATCGTTACACTTACTCTAGGATGCGTAGTAGCAAAAAATAAGAGGACTAACAAAAAATCTTCTCGCATAAAGAAAACTATTGTTAACTGGGTGATTTCAGATAAGATCGACCAAACACACAGGACGAGGCGCTGTCCTCGTCCTGTGTGTTTTTCTTCTCTTTGTCCGTGTGTTTTTCGCGCTGTTTTTCAATAAGGTTCCTTCTGTTGATGACTTGCACAGCCACCACGCGTGCCAAGACTGAATGCCAGGAAAGGCGCGCACCGTCAGCCACTCTTCTTTTTTTTTTTTTGTTGACGATACCGAACAAGCTCATTTTCGCCCAGATACGCAAGATGTACCCAGTTTATCAAATAGAACGCTCACCAATGTCCTGGCCGTCTGAATTGCGTTTATTGAACGTTCTTTCAAGTTGTTCAGCGTGGCCTGGTGCTTCACGAGTCCGCCATCTCCGTCGCATGCATTTTCCCATGTCCAGATGCCGAAAATAACCACTGGGCTTGTGGGCAATCATTCTGTGCAAACTGGTGAAGGTGGTAGCGATTCTTAAAATGACTTGCGGCCCCGTCACTTACGTACGTCACGTGCGAGTATACCGCAACGTTGTCTTCAACCCACTCTTTCACTTTTTCTAGAGCCAAGCACGTGAGAGCGACGTCGTCACACAGGTCCTCACTCATGATTGCAATGCTGTTTGTAGGTTTTCTTGTCGTCACTACACATGTTAATATGATAGCTTTTGTTTCTTCAGTGGTCTGCTTTAACTTCGTCAGGAAGCACGATGGTCCCCTTTTTCAGCAAAATCAAAATGATAGATAATGCTGTCGCGTTGCATGCAGCTGCTTTTCATCGTAGATCGCTTTATCTTGCGTGTGTCGGATATGGTTGTGAAATATTCAACTTTCAACCGTTACTTGAACGACGTTTGAAAAAGTCTCAAAATCTAATGTTTTTTTGTGTTTTTACACAAGGTCGCCGGACTTTTACGTTGTTAGCACAATCTCTTCATCCTCTGGGGTATGAAGTTCCTACAGTGTACGAGACTGGCCATTTGGGCAGGGATCACAGTCTCCTTAAAGACACAGACTTGTTAGTGGGTCACACAGAAATGCTGAATTCATTTCACCAGTGTTGAATGTTGAGCCCAGACATGTACACGTTACCCAAAAAAAGTAACTAAATACCGTTACTCGTTGCTCGCTCAAAAAGTAACTAAATACGTTACTCGTTACCGATTCTCAAAAGGAACGCTTGAGTTACCTCAAAAGTAACGAGTTACTTTTCACGTTACTTTGAAGACCAAATACACAACTGTTTTTGTTTCATGGTTTATTGTTTTCTTTTTAGTAGTCGTTGCCCTTAAGCAGCAGCTGCCTGTCGAAGTTTTCATCAGTTATGTTTCCCCGCTTCCTTGAAAATACATTTCCGGTGACGCTGAAGCGTCGTTCTACTGATGCGTTCGAAGGAACGGCAGTGTTGTGCTTCAGCAAGAACTGGTGAATCTTCGGGAACTGCGCCTTCATTGAGGACAGCGGGTAAGGGGTTATGTGCCTTCCCGTGTTTGCAACCTCCGGGTTTACATTCGGTCCGTACCCTGTTCTACGAGGTTCAATTAACGAACCTGATTGTGCTCGCTGGGTGAAGGACATTCTCAGCTGTAGAGTTGAGTACAGCAACGTTTATCGCTGGACACGTCAGTCGAACTGTTCGACTGACGTGTTCAGCGATACATGTTGCTGTATTGTCATACTGTTCATTTGTTTTTCGGGTTTTTCATCTGCCTTTGTCGCAATAGACACATACTAAGGCTAGAATAAAAAGAAGGCCGTTAAAGCGGTGTTGTACACGTTACTCCTCAAAAGTGAAGAGATACCGTTACTCGTTACTTGGCCTTAAAAGTAACTAAATACCGTTACTTGTTCCTTTTCTGAAAAAGTAACTAAATACGTTACTCGTTACCGAAAATAGTAACTAGATAGAAGTAACTCGTTACTTGTAACGCGTTACGTGCATGTCTGGTTGAGCCTGTAACGTTCTCTACAGCGGCAATACAAAGATAATAATTGGCGCAGCGCACATAAACGCATACTTCCTGGTGTGCAATACATTTGACCCATCTAGGCCGCAAGGAATAAAATTTCGTAAGCCCAACCCCGAAATCAGGATGCTTGTCTTTGTATAAGTCTGTATTTTTCTAAGCAGAAGCTTTTTGAAAGCAACCAACCTTCGAAATATGTTCCGGGCACTCTAGTCACTGACGGGATGAGAACGCCAGGGCGTTTTCCTCGGATGTCCAGCTTCGAGCACGCGCTCATTGCCTTCTGCGGTGCTTCGGTTGCGCGGGCACGCTCAAAGCCCACGAGACGCCGACGCTTTACCGGAAGTAGGAAGCCCGCGTTGGAGGCAAAACAAATGAAGAACCTCTCTTGCGTTCTCAACCTCTCGGTGACTACGGGGCTCTGGCACCTGAAGTCAGCTCCAGTTCAGCGTGCTCAATAGCTACGGAAGCTGAACTCAATAGACCCTTTTCATGGCAAACGCCACCGGGTCTTTGACGTCCCAGAGAACTTCCGGTTAAAAAAAAATGAGCAAAGCCCACCTTACCACCGTTGCTTGAAATGCCGATGAAACGTACTTAACCTCCAATTATCCAGGAGGTGAACGGCAAAAGAACGAAGAAGCGCGAGAATATATATATTTTTAATATTCTTGTAAACAACTTGTCATCTCCGAGACTTTAATTTGTACTGTCAAAGGCCCTCGTTAAATCGAAAACTTGGTTATTCATGTAGCATTTATGCCTTCGGGCACTGGTGACATAAGCAGGCTCGACAGGCTTGCGAAGACGGAGCGACCCGAAGTCGCTTTGGACGCTAGCGGCGGCTCACGTTTATAAACAGTAAAGCGGTCTATTATCCGTCTGCGGCGCCCCGCCTGTGACACATTGCGCTATTTTTCCTATTCGTCCGCACGTAAGCGATTCTTAATTAACGCCGTCTTCGCAGGTGGTAAAACGCTGTAGCAAGGCTGGGCTGCCTGGCTCAATCGGCTAGAGAACTTAATGAGTGCGATCGAAGAGAAATTGGAGACGCTAAACCCGATTTTCTTTTAGCCGCTCGGTGGCGTCTGCCCGATCCATTTTGGCCGCTAAGGAGCCAACTTCTCGAGCACCGGCTCGTCTTAACTCCGATTCAAGATCGCTATGTGTGAAAATCAAGTAGCAGCAAATGCTTCTCAATGTTCCCGACTACTCTCGCTGGTGCAGGCTGTCAAGACGCCAAAAGACTCGAGCGATCTCGAAAACACTACCTCTGTGGCGTAGGTGCTAGAAAGACATCGGAGGATAGCAGGCGAAAGTCACCGCCGTGGATTCCGGCGAGATTTCAAGCCGGAAGTAGCGTTGCACCATGGTCTCGACCAACCACCCTATAGTGAGCCTCGGTTCATCAGCGAGGAGGCTTCCGACGAAACCCCGCTTCCTTAAACACACACGTAAGGTCCCCGAGAGGAAGCAGTAAATCAAGCGCGTGTATCGCCGACGCGGATTGTTGACACGGCTCACTTTAGAAAGAACTGCCTCCTTCCCGAGATGTCTGGTTTTCTGAGCTCCTTTGTTCCTGTTCTTTGATTGGATAGCCCTTAATCACGTGACTAATGCTCCTCGTCTTCGGTCCGTTCGAGCGTCCCATCATCTCGAGAGTGTGCGGCCGTGCGATAAGGCCCTGCTTCTTTATGTCTTCCGTCCGCCCGTCGCGGGATGGGAACTGTTTTTCTTCCGGGCCGGTGAGGATCGGGTTCAGATCGCGACAGGATGTAAGCGGCCAACATATGTTGGCGGATTGGAAGGTGTGCGTGCGTGCGTGCGTGTGCGTGTACGTGTACATGCATGTGTGAGTGCGTGCGTATACGTGTGTGTGTGTGCGTGTGAATGTGCGTGCGTGTGTATGTGTTGCGTGTGTGTGCCCGTGTGCGCGCGTGCGTACGTGCGCGTCTGTGTGTATGTATGTTTGCGTGTCTGTTCGTGCGTACCTCTACCTGAGGGCGTGTATGTGTACGTGAGCGTGTCTGCGTGTGTATTTACGTGTGTGTACGTCTACGTGCGGGGGCGCTCGTATGTGTTTGCGGGTGTGTGCGTGCGTAATTATGCGTGGCTGTATTGTTGTGCATGCATGTTGTCACAGTGGCAATTGACGCTTCGTTAAAAAAATTTGGTGTTTGAACTAGGCCTTTTAGCAAAACGTCGGATGCATCTCCGATACATTCGCGAGGTTATATTTTTATGCCTGCGACTGGAACTGTATCTGATACTTGGCCATTTGGTCATGTCTTTGTGGGACAAACATACGATGCAATATTCCCATATGAGCAGCCCGCGCTCGAATTTGCTGTTTTTCGTCCCCTCGAATGCAGATTTTGGCAGTAAACATTTACTGTCTTAAATATAATTATTATCTACTTCGACTGGCATCGTAATTCGCAAACCCGAAACGCATCAATGGATGCAGTTGACTGACAGAAGACAAGGTTAAGAAACAGGTAAGCAGAATAACGTTAGACATGATTCTAACCAGAGACAACGGAAGACAAAGTTGACAAAAGACAAACACACGCGTTTCAAACTGGAAGTTGTCGGGTGCGTGCGCGCACGCGCGCATGTGTGTGTGTGTTTACGTGCACATGTGTGTACGCGTGCATGCGTGTGTGTGTGAACTGAACTGTCGCAAAATGCCCGCTCGGGTGGTTTGCCAGGTTCAAGCATTCATTAAAGCAAAAAATGAAAAATGCCAGGTGTGACAAAAACTAAGTCATTGTTCTTGAATCAATATTAAGAACCTTTGCGGCCTTTTTCTTTTTTTAGCGACTCCCGCTTTTATCGCACCTGTATAAGCAGCGCTTACGCCTTCTTTTTGTTTGTTTTTGTTTTGGCATTGACGGTGATTTTTTTCTGGAGATGGTTGAATCGCATCAACGGTGCAGCCGAATTTGGACGCGCACATTCAAAACTAAGCAGGATTGTCTTGCATAGAGGTTTACACTCGGCGGTTCACAAAATCATAAAAATCGCTGTTCTGGCAACCAAAGAAACGCTAAATAAACAGTTTTCTGGTTTGCTTTCCAGCAGAACATTTTCCTCGGCCTGGCTCTTTCCAGGGTCACCTTGCCTAATGGGGTACCACGAAATGTTTTTTGAGTTTCAGTTTTACAAAGTGCACGCGCGCCAGAAGCACAATAGAGCATAATGACTAATGAGCCATAATCGGGATTTTACCGGCAAATTTTAACACATGTTGTGTTTATGGGCCGTATTTCACGCCAAAAACGTTACGCTCGCGTGTAACGAAAAAGCTTTACACGGAGGCCACGGCAACGTAAATCACACATTGCCAAAAAGCAGGCTGCATATTCATATAAAAGACAGATTCGTTATATTTATTAATGCGCAGTTATAACTGTTAATAATTAATTGCAACGAGAGAGATTTACCAAGCCATTCAGTACAAATGAATCATCGGACCGCACGATCCGCAATTGAACACCTTTGTTCGGCGCCACCAAGAGGAGCTGAAGGTGAGCGTAATCTAATTAGCGCAAGCAGCTGCACTAAATAAGCGTCACAGGAGCCTGCATGCGGTATCCTAGGCGACCGTCGGCGTGCTCAGCGGACTCCCGGATGACGAAGTTATCACAAGTTATCTCACGACATTACGTGGCGGGTCATACCGTACCAATAGATAGTGCAGCGGGCGTATGGCGTCACGACTTCATAAAGCAGCCAATAGCTAGCGTAGCGGGCTCGGTGAACATCCTCTCCCTGGTGATTACTTCAGTTGCCACCGGACTTCTATTACAGTGTATGATGGTACTCATTACAAGTAGTCAAATTACTTATAATCAATTACTTTTTGGAGTAGTTTTGTGATAATTTCATTACATTTATTAGGTAGTAATAGTAAGAGTAATCTGATTACTATCGAAAGTAATCAAATTACTTGTAATCATTACTAATTTTCCTCCCTTTCTAATGGTACCCTATGTTTCCACAACCTTCCGACCAAGAGATCCTCGAACTTTGAAACCTTCCTACCAAGAAATCCTCGAAACAAGTGCAGATCCTTCCACTGTTCTATCCTCGAACAGCGATAGGATCTGCATAAAGTTTGCCGGGTCGCTATCTAATAATCGCCACCCGATCTGTCTGTACTTTGCTGTTCTCCCAAGGAGTGACGGAACAAGAACACAGTGAATGGGTTTACTGTACTTCCCGGTTGCCGGTCCTCGAGATCTGGCAGTCCCGGCCCGCCGACCCCGGTTGTCGCTCGTCGTTCAAAGCTCGCAGTCGGAGTCCGTGTCCATGCCTGCGGATCGCCCTGCCCGCGCTGCATAGGTTAGCTGTTTCGGGCAATCAAAGCCCAATTCTCGCTGCGGAACCACACCGGGATCGTCATGGCTTAGGCCGGTATGGTCAGGGCTCGCTGTTGCCGCCGGTTCTGGTCCGAACATTGCTAGTGGACCGCTCAGAGGATGGCCAAGGGCCAGGGGCGGCTCCATCGTTCCTGCCTTTCCCCAACAACGCGCAGCACGCTCTGTCCAGGGCCAGCTCGTGTCTGTTCGTCAGACCGTTCCTCACGTGCTCTCCGACACATCCGCCTCCCATCCTCGTCTCCCTCAAATGTTAGATATAAAATAGTTTGTAATCCGGTGACTCTAATTCAACAAGGAACTGTACGAAACACCCGTTTTCAAACCGGCAGAAAGATATGCCGTTTTGAAAATCTGAAGTGGTTAAAAAGTAGCTGATATTTTTCGGGTAACGGTCAGTTACTTTCTGGAACATTCCATAGAATAAAACGTGTTTGAGGAATTATTAAAAATTCAAATTGATTTGCGTTTGAGGATACGTACAGCAATTAGAGTCCTCGAGGACATTGCGATCCTCCACCCAGCAACACCACCAAAATGTCACGAATTACAATCGATGAGTTGACGAATGACTGAAGGAAAGGGAACGTTTAATGGGGCGAACTTGTGCCCAAAACGAAATAGAAGAAGGCTAGAGTCAGAGGCGTCGATGTCGGCGAAACATCAGAATTGAGCGCTAAGGCGAGACCGACCTTGGAGTGCCACGCGGAGCACCTTTTGTACCTGCGTGGGTTTCTGGAACATTCAGCGTAGAACGCGTTCGGCGCGTAGAACATTCGTACCTCGATCAGACGACAAGGACTCTTGAACTTACGAGACCGCTAGATTGAAATAATAAATAAAAGAAGCGACCACTCCCAGGAACCGAACCTGGGGACTCCGCATGAAAGCAAAACACGGTAACGATTCGGCGACGTACGCGCTCGCTCGGTGACGCGCGTGACAATATGATGCGAAAATGCTTCCTTATTTTTGTTCGCAAACTACATTCTTTTTAAAGACATAATAAATTTGGCTTCATTACAATATGTCGTAACTGAAGTGGCGAGCGTTTTCGTATATGCAGGGGGTACAGGATTATAAATAAACTCTGAATGTGATTTACAATTTTTAATATAATAAACGCAGTTCGGCATAGCTAACATTAAAAAATTTAACAAGATTAACGGTGACAAAAACAATTTAGGGGACGTCTTCTAAGAACTTAATGATTTTAGATATTATCTTAAGATGACCTAATGTTTTCTGTAAAATTCGTGATCACATGGTGCGTGTGTAGTACGGGTGCGCGCGCGGCAGACATGCTCCATGAGACCTCCGTCGCGAAATACGACGTGACGGACATTCCGTCGCGGTTATGTCTCGCGGTTAAAAGTAAACGTATAAAATTGCAGGTTTATGGTTAGACTTAAAAATATTTCAAATTCGATATTTTCACAAACCAAACAAAGATCAGTAAAAGAGTAAAAAGAGTAGAGCTGTGCGAGTAATAAACACCCTACTTGAATCGCATTTAAATCGAATAGAGCCGAATAGTGTCCAAAAAGTCAAATTTCTTAATCGAATACGAATAAACGAGCTTTTATTTGCCATGTTCTCAAGACTAAAAAAGAAATCAGCATAGATGAGAGAAAAAAAAAAGAACTACAATGCAAAGTGTGCTATGATTGAAAGCGGTAGTTGCTATGTTGTTAAAATACGTTCTTTAGAATATTTGCATTTTTGTAGAAAGATTCGTCCCTTTTTCCTTTCTCAAGGCATACTTGCATTTCCCGCAGCCTTGAAAATTATGCATGCGTCTTGGTCGGGGAACTCTTGCACCAGGGAGACGTGCTCGGATTTCTCGGCCGTCAAGTCTGTCAGAAAACAAAATCGGTCGCACACGTCACATCCGTACCCGAAGGGGTTCTCTCGAAATGCCCTCTCTGCAGCGACGGGAACGACGTCGTGTAGGTCCCCTCCGACTCCGCCACCTCCGCCACTTCGAGTCCGCCTCATACCCTCGTAGCTCGTGGTCTGCGGCCAGCCCAGCCCGCCGTTGACGCATCCTTGGCCTCTTTCCAGTAATGTGTCAAATACTCAACAAAACTGTTTAAGATAAAGTACTAAGTACCGGTTTGAAAATGTATTTAGAGTGGCATTCAAGTTATTTTTAGCAGAAACTATTTTGAGCATGTAGTACAAATACTTTGTAAGATTAATAGAATTAGAATCGAAGACATTTGGCATGTGTTTTCGAATACATAACTTTAATGTTGTTTTATTAAAAAACAAAAACGTCAGAAAGGGGTACTCCACTTGCGATGGCTTTGCAGAAAATCACGTTTTGCTGTGAACTTAGGACTTTCAAGAAGCGCCTTAGCTGGTGCAATAGAAGTTTACTTTGAAATAATTTGGCATATGCAACACAATGGCTGCCAAAATATTTTAGAAACGAACGGGACTCGCGTATTGTAAGCATGACGCCTGGCGTGCTTTAGTTTGCCTGCAGGCTCGGCTCATGACGCATTCCGTAATAAGTTCGTAATATGCCTCGCCGTGACTCGGTGGACTTGACATGAAGTCCGGCATGGCATATCACTAACAGCCGAGCTAGAAGATGATCACGCCTCCAGACTTGTTGATGAGTACGCGAGTAAAGAACACACGTTCACGCTCGTGAGAAACATCGACTCGAGGACAGCAGCGTCTTTTGCTGATCGACAAGCAAAAGAGTGAGTTACTTTGTCTCTTCAGTCAAAAGCGAGATGGAGCAGCTGTACCTTCAAACCGTAAAACGAATACCCTTAAACCACGTGCGTGGTTTAAGGTTTATTCGTCAAGCGGATCCAAGATGCCGAGAGCATGTCTGATGCGTTCGAGGAACACAGGTAAAAAACTACTTTCTGTTAACATGGTTTGTTATTCAAGGCTTCTGAATGTAAGCTTTATTTCAATCCAATACGGCCTTGTGAGGACTATTTCACCATACGAACAGCGTTTGTGAATAAACCAGAAATTTCGGCAGTGGTAATAATGTTTGATGCGTCAAAATATTTGAAAGCTCGAATACTAGGATCAGAAAGTCGAATCGTATTATTCGGGCAATCATTATTCGAGTTGATTTCAAAAGTGGCATTTTTCGTACACCATAATAACATTGTCCCTATGCATGAATGATTCGATGGAGGGACGTGAGCTGGCCCGATAGCGCATAGCGGGAAATTCAGCTGCATGAAACACTAACAAGGTGCGGCCGTAGGAACTAACACATTTGGCACACCTTGCTAAATTCAAATCCCAAACGTAATACATACCTGGAACTGGGTACGAGAACGCAGTTTTGGAAAACGTTTTCTGTCTATGTTTTTCAGAACTCAAATCAAAGGAGGTAAAGAGAAAAATAGAGCAAAAACGGCCGCAGTGCATTTCCTATGCTTTGTATATCGGATGTTCGTCACTGTACACTAGTTAGTGAGCTTGCTCTCAGGTGGTCATTGCTACTATATTTCGTTCGAAATATTAATTATCGCGATTATTTTGCGTATTGCCAGCCTCTGCTCTTCAGCGTTTTTGCTGTTCAGCAAGCCACCCGAGAGCGCGATCAGAAAACAGGCTGATATAATACATGAAATACGAGGCCTCCGATTTTGCTTTATTTTTCATATTTCACTACCTCAAAAGTGAGCTAAGAAAATCGACGTAAACTTTCTGGCGAAACTACACCCGCGTGCCCGATTTCAGGTATGTACGTTTGAAATTCGAATTTTACGCGTGCCAAATGTGTTACTCTTTACTCCCACGGCCGCACTCTGGCATCGCTTAAGCCATGTAAACGCCATAAAATCCTAGATGAATCCTCACGCAAAAATATATATTTTTAAATTTATGTTTTTGAATACAATACTCGGAAACATCGCGAACATCTGCACAATAAAGCCAAAAAAACTCAACTGCTCTAGACCGAAATTGAAACATGAGCACGGAAACTCATGGCCGGAAGTCACGTGGCTACACCCAACCGTGCTTTTTTTTCGCTTCTCCGGCGTGCGACGCAGACGACAACAAAGTTGCGTGCACCGTTTGTCGTGCGATTGTTTCGCACTTATATCCCTTCCACTCGATGTTTTGCGCTTGCAGCTCGATTGCCCGGTACCAAGCACGACAGTTTCGAAGTAGCGGCCCCACGTCCGTCGCAACGTTGTTCCGTCGTGTGCCGTCATCCCGTCGTCTAGCCCGCGGTATAAGTCGCCATATTGAGAATGACGTGTGCAGGTACTCCCAGTGATCTGTACAACATATATTTTTTTCCGATCGACGTATTTGCATCTTCTTCAACGCCACAAAATTGGGTTCATATACTTCTCTATTTTTAATATGAATGTGTGGCTTAGATAGCTCACCAATTTGAATATATT
>JAZHYW010027556.1:0-79931 GCA_037355805.1 Ixodes ricinus | reverse complement strand
ATAAGACAAGGACAAAGAGGTGGAACGACACAAGGCGCACTCGCAACTGTTGTTTATTTTGAAAAGTACATGCATTTTATAGGCCCCAGAACCGTGTTAGTCTTCAGCGTGTCCCTCGCAATGCTTCTCTCAAATATTCAAACTTACTCTTTGACAGGGCGAGTGACGCTTCACTTATACACTCAACGCCCTTATCCCTAATTGCATAGGCCTCGTGCACCTCTATGTTTATTCGGTCGCGATAACGAGCCAAAATCCCAATGTCATGTAGCACTGGCGTACACGGGCGTCTATTACAATGAATGTATGAATGTATGAATGTATTACAATGAATGTATGAATGTATTACAATGAATGAGTGTATAAGTGAAGCGTCACTCGCTTTGTCAAAGAGTGAGTTTGAATATTTGAGAGAAGCATTGCGAGGGACAGACTGATGACTAACAGGGTTCTGGGGCCTATAAAATGCATGTACTTTTCAAAATAAACAACCGTTGCAAGTGTGTCTTGTGTTTATCCATTTCTTTGCCCTTGTCTTATTCGGCGCTTTTATTTAAAGAAAAATATGCGACCCGGGGGGGGGCGGTTGGTTTGCCCCCCCCCCCCATACACACACTCAAAAACAAGTTGGTACGCCACTGATCAGGGTTGTGAAAGTTACTGCGAAAATGTACCTAAGTTACAGTTACAAATATACGAAAAGGAACCTAGGTACGTACCTAGGTACTCGCTTAAAAAATGTGCCTTCATTAAAAATGTAGGTACAGGTACAGTTAATTCAAAGACACTTTCTTTATTTATTTTCCCCTAATTTGTCAGAATATATTGGAAGTAAAGCTTTTTGTACTAAGGATACACACAAAAACGAGTTCGATAGATGCGCTTCATTGGCGTCAGTCTGATGTCCACATCAGAGTTGAGTACTCACGGGCCTTATCCCCACGCTCCAATAGACCGCTCTCACCAAGCGTTCGGCGCATGCGTGACGCCGCCATAACTTTAGTTCGCAGGAGGCAGGCAGCAGTGCACAAGACGGCTCGTGCCGCCTCATGCTCCACACACGCCTAGAGCTCCAGCGAGGTTGTCGCACGTGCAGAAAGACTAAAGCTCCCTCGATGCATTGCGGCAGCGGCGGCGTAGTCAAACTGGCTGGTGAGATCGGTCTATTGGTTCACCGAGGCCACAGCTTCCACTGTTTACCGTGTCAAGCCGAAACCGCCGAAACTCGCTTTGTTGACGTTCTTGCCCTCAGAGCCGCTGCTGACGTCGACGGGCCCAGAAGATGTCGGCCGCATGAAGAAACGCATGAGTCGAGTGCATATGCACCTAACTTTCGCAACGAGTAACGAAAAGCTTTAAAAAAACTTTTTTTTTTCGTTGGTCAAAAGAAAAATAAGTTTTTTTTTTCTTTTGGAACTCTTTCAGTTTTGATAACTGCAAAATTTGAGTCTGATTTATTGAGTGGAGACTGGATTATATACGAGATGTTACATTCCTTTACGATTGTAATCATAGTTTATTTTAAATTATATTGTATATTGCATTTATGGCAGAAGAGAGCCACCACCAGGACAAGATACAGGCAACAGAAATTGCGCATGTCTTTCAAGCTATCTCATCCCTTGTATAGCTGTCGGAGGAGCTTCAAACACGCAGTGAAGTCGATTTCGGTTAGAGATGAAGGAAGCAGGTCACTATATTCCCTAAACGGAGTTCTGAGGCGATTCGATAAATTGGTGTCGCTGGAACGGCACCGCTAATCCATCGTTCGCTCAAATGAACACCGCCATTCGCTAAACTGTCGTTAGATGAAACATCATAGGTGGGGCTTCGTTCGCTAAAACGTCGTTCGATCAAGTCAATACCTCCCAGGTCATACCCAACTCAGCGTTAATCACGACACATGATAGTGTGTTAATACTGTAAGATTTATAGTTTCTACAATTTTGACGAAGTGAATAGAAAAGTAGCTGTAAAAAGTAACTTCACTTAGTTACAAGTTACTGGAAATGTACCTAAGATACAAATACAGATACCGAGAAACGAAAGTACCTGGGTTTGTACCTCAAGTACAACAAAAGTACCTAGATACCGATTTCCAGTTACTTGCACCTAGGTACTTTACAACCCTGGTCTCAATTATGCCGTTCGACCAATCTCAGTTCGCAATGAACATACAGCGACAGCAGTTATTTGATTGCGGTGTTTTGGGTATCATTGAGCGACTTTAGCAGTGTTAAGAATGGAACCTATGGCGACCTTCTTCCGAGTTTCAACGCTGCGGAAACGAGTCACGATCTGTCCGGGACTGTCGTCCCCTGGTCGGGGCCTGCGCGAAACGAGTCCCGATGAGCCCGGGATCATCGCCTGCGTGCCTGGGCCTGCGGAGACAGGTCTCAACGAGTCCGTGACGTCAACGGGACGTGTGTGCGTGCGTGGGGCTTGGCGCGCTCAGGAAAGGGAGAGAGGCATGACCTAATTGCGGAGGACCATGGCTACGACGCACTTCTGGCTACGACGCGGCGGACTTTGCTACGACGCACTTGACGGCGGGTTGCTGCTGCGCACTTGCTGCCCTGGCGGGAAGTGAGGGAGAAAACGGACCCTATATAAGGCGGAGCGCGAGGCTGCTCCGGAGTTCTCTCGGATTTGACGACTGTATCGCAACCATGTAATTAAACCGTTCGTTACGTTACCAATTCTCCCACCTCCACTGGACCCCTGGGTTCTTCACTTCGGGGAATGGTCGTCGTCACGAGCCAGGAAGCTCCCGGACGTGCGGCATAAACCCCGCCTCTAACAGCAGCCACACAAACGCCATTACGCGTTTTGCCTACAAATCGAGACGGATCTCTACGAAATCTCATTTAAACTTCAAGGACCTTTTTTTTTTTTCCACATATACGGGCGGATTTATTTTTATTGCGAGCCTGATTTGACCAGATAAAGTTAGATTTTCAAATATGCACGAGAGGATACGATCTTATCCGGCTTTGGCATGGCCAGATGAGGCTTGATTTATGTCCTTATGTTTCTATAGATATGGCCAGATATACGTATATCTGGCCAAAAATGTAATTTTTTTTGCTGCTGTACGAAAAGTCCCCCCCCCATTTTTTTTTTCTCCCGCGCTTCCTCCAGATAGTAAGCCTTCGAAAATTAATTTCCTGTTCACTATAATAAAACATTCCAACATAAGTTTTTTTTTTTTTTTACCAAGACATTATTAATTACACGGTCAATTATATCAACTTGCTCGTGATTCTCCGCCAATAAATGAAAGAATAAAAGTTAAAGACGTTTACAATTCTCTGTAATGCCGAATTAGAGCTCAGCTCTTGAGGAGGAGGGGAGGGTACGCCCCTTTCCCTCCCCTTCTCCTATCCTGCTCCCCTCTTATTTAGCGCGAAATTTTCGCTAAATGTAGCGGGAATTTATTAAAATTTCCCCTCTAAATATAGCGGGGAAACTGAATTGGTGCGGAGGTCATGTGACGTCAATTTCCCCGCTAAACTTAGCTGAAAAATTTCCCTGCTAAATGTGACGAAAACGGTTCCCCGCTAAATTTAGCGGGAAAACGTCCCATAATGCAACGCGCGGTTACGCCGACGCCGACGGCGATGCCACTCAACCCGAAAACGGGCGCCTAAGAGCTGCGCTCTAAAATTAGAGACGTTTACAGTTCTCTGTAATGCGAAACTAGAGCGCAGCTCTTGAGGAGGAGGGAAGGGTATGCCCCTTTCCTCCCTCCGTACCCTCTCCTCCTCCCGTCCTTCTCTGCTCCTCGTCCTCACTCCTTGCCTCCTCATCCTCCGTACCCTCTCCTCCTCTCCGTCCTCACTCCCTCCTCCTCCTCCTCCTCCTCCTCCTCCTTCTCCTCCTCTCCCCTACTCCTCCTCTTCTCCTTCTCCTCCCCTGCTCCTTCTCCTTCCATCCTCCTCTCCCCTCCTCATCTTCCTCCTTTCCTCCTCACCTCCTTCTTTCCTCCTCCTCCGTACCTTCCCCTCCTCCTCCGCACGTGACGTCAATTTTCCCGCTAAATCTAGCGGAGAAACTGAATTTGTTCATGGGTGACGTCACACGAAGTCATGTGACGTCATTTTCCCAGCTAAGTTTAGCAGGGAAACTGAATTAGTTTTGAAGTCCCGTGACGTCGATTTTCCCGCTAAATTTAGCCGGGAATTCAATTGCTGTTGAGGTCACATTACGTCAATTTTCCCGCAACATCTTGCGGAGAAACCTAATTTGTTCATAGGTGACGTGACAGCAAGTCATAGGACGTCAGTTTCCCCGCTAAATTTAGCGGGGAAACTGAGTTGGTGTTGAGGTGATGTGACGCCAATTTTGCCGCTAAATTTAGCGAGGAATGGTATTGCTGTCGAGGTCCCGTGACGTTCTATTTTTCCGCTAAATCTAGCGGAAGAACTCAATTTGTTCATAAGTGATGTGACACCAAGTCATGCTACGTCATTTTTCCCCCTAAATTTAGCGGGGGAACTGTATTGGTGTTGAGGTCACGTGGCGTTAATTTTCCCGCTAAATTTAGCGGGGAATCGAAGTGCTGTTGAGGTCATGTGACGTAAATATTCCCGCTGAATCTAGCGGAGAAACTGAATTTGTTCATAGGTGACGTGACACCAAGTCATGGGACGTCATTTTCCCCACTAAATTTTGCGGCGAAAGTCAATTTGTATTGAGATCACGTGACGCCAATTTTCCCTCTAAATCTAGCGGAGAAACTGAATTTGTTATACTTTTGTTGAGCGCGTTGGTGGTAAAGTTAAATACTAGCAAGAATGAAACATGAAGGGCGGACAAAACAATAGACCTTAAATTTCGTTGTGTTATTTTGTCCGTCCTTCATGTTTTATTATTTCTAGAATTCGTTAAAATGTGATGTGACACCAAGTCGTATGACGTCATTTTCCCTACTAAATTTAGCGGGGAATTAAATTGGTATCGAGGTCACTGGACGTCAAATTTGCCGCTAAATTTAGCCCGGTCACGCCGACGCAGCTCAACTCGGAAAAAAAAAAAAACGCCTAAAAGCTGCGTTCTAAAAAAAAAATGTTTTTTTTTTTTTTATAGCACTCGGAGAGTATATTACTGCGTGCTTATGTCTACAGGTCTGAACGCAAAGCAACTCTTCACAGCTGTAATAACCTCCTTATTGTTGCGAAAACTTCATCGAACGGCTTTCCCTATACTTAGAAAAATATGAATGAAGTCTGAAGATGCCAGGTTCGGAGGATATGGAAGATGTGCCGACAACCTCTCCAATCAAATAAGTATGCGTTTAGACATTCCAAGGAGTGGAGACCGAACTCAAAATAGGTCAAGTAGGTGCTGCGCATCACCGTGTACGATAACGCCTAATGCGGTATACCCTTACACACCACTTAACCAGTCGCCATTTAACACTGCTATCATCAAAATCGATATCGTCCGAATGTCCATTAGCAAAATGCGTCGTAGCAGCCTTATCAGGCTTTCAGAGGTAGCCATAATCAGGGGCCTTAGCCTCAGCTCAGTGGTACAGAAGCAAGGCACCGGTCATACATAGCATTACCTCTTCATGCATGCATTGTATTTGGTATACGGCCGAAGTGGGCCGCCATTTTGAGAATTATGCTGCACCGGGGTACTTTGTACCGAATCTGTGCCATGCGTATTACAAGAATCTCATGTTTCAAATATCAACGATACCGTAGACGGGAACAACTGAAGAAACGTATTCTTGGTTCGGGATTCATTTAGGTGCGTCTGCTAATAGCGATCGCGTTGATTGCTAAGCGATAATAATCACAACGCTCTAAGTTTCTTCAGCCGTCACTGACATATAAATCGTATATCTCACAGCATAACAACTTTGAACGAGCGTTCGCCTTATTACGTATATAGGAACTAATTCAACCTTATGTGCCGGTTGACTTGCTATATTTCAGCATCAGCAGAATGCAGGGATTGGTGTTCCACGTGGCACACGCGCACGCCTTCCCGTATAAAAGATTCGAAGTAAATAACCAAAATAAAGCGTTGACGAACGCGCGTGCAAAATGCCATTTGTTTCGGGTATTTGCTTTCAAAAAGTTACTACTGCTGAGGCCAGCACGTGCGGCGCGTGGAACACCAATCCCTGCATTCTCCTTGATGCTTGGGTAATAAAGCAATAAGTCTAGTACGTTTACCTTTTTGCTTGTTTTGTTTATTTTTTCGATCACAGGTACGAACTCTGTGTTTGCTCATTGATGGATGGACGGCAATAGGGTCATGGACTTTCACACTATCCAAAGGGACATCCCTTATTTAGATGGTATTAACCCTATAGAAAGGTCAACACTTATTCGGTTTCGTACATTGCAAAATGAACACTAGGCTACTGTAAGATACCAAGTATAACTCAGCTCGCTTCACTTGAGAATCGGCCGAGTTTTTCCTATCGCCAAGACAGGCGGCCGGACCTTACCCTCTAATAGGTCATGTGAAAAATTCTGGCTGCAGCATGATCATGCCATTCGGAGCCGCCATATTGTAAGGAGGGGAGGGCTCAACCTTTTAGCTGCGGACGAGGCGCATCTGCATTTAAGCTCGGTTTCCATTTTATTATGAAAATGCATTTGTGCACTCAGTGGGTTGCTGTTTAGTCTTGGTTCAAAGAAGAAAAGAGAGACGGACGCGAAATTCTTGAAAAGGAATTGTCAGCAACGAGGTCGCAAGACTCGTCACTCAAGCAGTGAACTGGGACATCCAGGTCAGTGAACGGTTTTTGTCGAAGACGTTGTTTGAACGGTTCGTACTGGACTTGCAGCACGTAATCATGTTTTAGATCTACCACTCTCACTTTGCCGGGCAATAGTGTCTCAGACGAAACTGATAATTGATCATGAGTACACTGGATGACGCTTTTCCTTTTGTATCTTTTTGTCTATTGTCGTCCTTTTCCTTTTCCTTTTGTCTATTGTCGTTGCACTTTTCTTACTAGTGTTCCTCGCAAACTGCTTGAGTAAATAATATTGTACGAGGTCCGGCTGAGGTGCGTACCAGAACCCACTGAGGGCGACAACGATGCGCGCGACAATCTGTTCTAATCCGGCCATGGACGACATCTAGCAAATTAAAATCCGTAACATTGGTGTCAGAAGTGGGATACAAGAGAAACTGTGCCTATGAGACCGTGCAGAACGAAATAAAGCATATTATTTATTTATTTATTTATTTTGAATACCCTCAGGGCCCATGGGGCATTACAGGGGGGTGGGTACATGGAGTAAATATATCAACACTGGTACATTATGCAGTAAAACAAAACAAAAAAAAAACTTTAAACAAGTGCAGGATTAAGAAAATATTCCGTTATGGCGGATTTAAGTGATGACGAATCTTCAGTTGAGGCAATGGAAGGGGAAGCCGGTTCTACTCTGAGCTGGTTTTGGGGATGAAAGAATTAAAAATCGTATTTGTGCTGCAGTTAGGAATGGCAACTTTGAACTGGTGATCCATGCGGGATGAGAAGTATGAAGGCTGCGAAATAAGTTCCTGTTTCAAAGATGGGTTATAAAAGAAAATTTTATGAAAGAGAGAGGCGCGAAATTTTTCTTCGAATCAATAGATCAGGAAGGCCAAGGTTAAATTTCATTAACGAAACGCTTGCAAGACGAAAAATAGTTAGATAAAATAAAGCGCGCTGATCGATGCTGGACAGATTCAATTGCATCAGTAAGAGTACGTTAAGCCGCGTCCCATATACTTGATGAGTATTCTAGCTTTGGGCGGATGAGTGTCCGATATAAAAGTAACTTAAGAAAGGAGGAGACTTGGGCAAAATTACGACGCAAGTAGCCGAGGGTGCGATTTGCATTCTTAAGGACGTAGTGGACGTGGGTATGCCATGAGAAGTTATTAGTTATGTGAACTCCTAAGTACTTGTATGATGTTACATGCTCTAATGAGGTACCATTAATTTTGTAGCCGCAGGTTTGAGGGGGATTAGAAAGGCGTGAGATAATCATGCTAAGGACATGTAGATACTACCTATTTAAAATATTTCAAGGAGAATCGATTTCGACATTTACATCCTCGTGAAACACAGCTGGTACAGCTTCTTCGGAAGTACCTTAGATAATAATATACAGATCTTGTTTCTCGATTTATATAAAGCATTCGGCAGTACCTTCGCCCATCGGTGACATTCTGAATTGCAGAATGTTTAACCAATCGTACTCGACACAATGTAATGAACGATCGCTCACCATCAGATTGTCCCGTCTCCTCTGATGCTCCCCGAGGCAGTGTTCTTGCGCCCCTGCTCTTTTTAATGTTCGTAAATACCCTCCGCGATCATATCGCGTCTTGCATTCGACGGTTCGCGGATGAGTGCATAATTTACCTATAAATGTATCTGTAGCCGAAAGGATCAGATGTTTCTACCAACCGGTCTTAACCTAATAAATGACCGGTGCAAAAATTAGCAAATGACAATATAATATTCTTTGGTACAACTCGTTTTTCGTTTGTTTATTCCTTTTCACGCGCACGTCCTTTTTTTTTCTTCATGTACACCCTGTGCACATTGCACATTGGCAAGTGTTCGACTCGCAAATACCTTGGCATCCATTTATGCAGCAACCTATCGTGAAGCTCCTCTGCTCCGCTTCACCTTAAAGGTCTCGTTCACACTCTTGCAACCGAGTACGACCGAGAGAGACCAGACCGGTTTTAAGTCTCTTGCGACGTCTTAGGACCAGCTCCGCTGCAGCGCATCCGTTCCTAAGACGTCGCAAGAGGCTTAAAACCGGTCTGATCTCTCTCGGTCGTATTAGGTCGCAAGAGTGTGAACGGACCTTAAGTTCGACCAAAGCCGACGCTTTAATGGAGCCAACCAAACAGCTCCAAAAATGCAGGCCACAACACTCGTTGTCTTTGTGCGGGTTCGCCGGCTGTCACGCGTAGAAAAAAAGTGCCATGATAGGTTTAGTTGGTGATGAAAACGCACAAAGGCGACCAACGCCATGGTGCGGCCCTTTTTTGCTTTGCTCGATCGAATCCATCGGACCGTCGGTTGTGATCGGACTTGGAGTGAAACGGAGTACAGAGCCACTAACTGAGCGACGCTTCCGAGCAACGACACTTTAGCCCTCTTTGAAGATCATTGCTACCGTGCCTTTAATCGAAATCGCAGGAAACGCTATTCCGTTCTCCGGATATGTGACGAGCCCGTTATTAAGAGACTTCAGGCTCATTCACACTGCCCCATTTTCTTAGGTTAAGTTACGTTACGTATAAGTCACCGAGACATTCGCGTCTCGAATATCGCGTGTCCTGCTTTCTCCTTGAGCTGGTAGCCTCGCTTAATACGAAGCACAGAGGTCCCGGTGATTTCGACGTAATATTTCGTGACGTAACTTAACGTAAGAAAATAGGGCAGTGGGAATGAGCCTTAAAGCGCCACCGACCGAGCTTCCTTACCTAAAGTTCAGGAAGTCGCTTTTTTTTTTAAATCGTAACAACGCTACTTAAGCAGACCCGCCCTGCGCTCTATTGCTAAACATGGCGCTGCCAACGAGGCAGTCGGGGAACGGAGTGCCGATACTCCGAGCGCAGCTTATTTAATTGCCCGTTTAACGCACATAGTGTCCACCGCTAATCGGTCTACCTTCGACGCGATCGAAAACTGGCACCGTCATCGGTAGAACCACTAGCCTATATTACACTTGTCAGACTGCAACTCAAATCATGCGTTATCTGTCTCGTCTCCCTGGCAACATTCGGTGGTGTGGAGTAATACAAATTCGTGCGCTCAGATTCATCCACTTTTGAGGTTACGCGCTAGACACCATAGTTATACTTCGCTAAAAAAGCGAGCTACACTTCGTTTCAGCTTGGGTCCAGACGCAGGCGATGCTGACATAGCGCTATACTTCGTTTCAGCTTGGGTCCAGACGCAGCCGATGCTGCAAGCACGAGCGTGTGGCCCTGAACAGTGCCTGTACTGCACGAGCGCGCGTGCTTGGCAGGGACGCTGGAAGCCCGGAGCTCGCGCTTGTAGCATCGGCTGCGTCTGGACCCAAGCTGAAACGAAGTATAGCTCCAGGCCTTCAGTGTCCCTGCCAAGCACGCGCGCTCGTGCAGTGCAAGCACTGTTCAGGGCCACACGCTCGCGCTTGTAGCATTGGCATCGTCTGGACTTAAGCTGAAACGAAGTATAACCTCAAATTACTCTCACTGAAAAGGAAATCATCGATATTTTCTCTCATAAAATTTACTAATGTAACATTGACATCTGTGTTTCATTTCTGCTACTGCCCGATCGTATTTTATTATAATTACTTTTCCTGTATTCAGGAACCGGAGACATGGCGTGCAATCGACAAGATGTCCCCGAAAATAAACTTTTTCAAAACGCTTCAAATAAGAGCCGCCCTTGTACTGACCTTGCCCGTCTCAGGGAACTGATCGAGACTGGTGGCGACGAATTCCAAAAACATCAGCAACGGGAACGCCACAATATCTAAAAAAGCGTTCGCCATTCCATGTGAGTTACATAAAGGGATCAAGCGAAGCGAGAAGCATATACAAAGAAGCAAAGCGTCGAATGAAAATTCTGCGTGCGTTCACGCCTGTATACCTCTGCTCAAAATCCTCAAAACTCAACACTTTGTAGTGCGGACAAATTTCTGAGGTAATACACACGAAACTAGGGGCGACCCTGCGCCTATTACTTTGATCGTATTTCGCAAACTGAGGATTCAAGCAAACATACAAGTGGGCTTATCTTTTCTTCCAAACGGCGGGCACTAAATCTATCAATCGGAGGAAGGGGGACGCACGCAGCTTGCTGCGGCAAGTGCGAACACTCCTAGATATATGTTCTCTTAGAACGATACTGAAACAAGACTGAAGTTGACCTAGGGGATCTATAGGCTGTACGTAGGTTTCTCACCAGCGTTGTGTATCTGTGTGTGCCTGTCTGTGTGCCCTTGGGTATTTGTGTGGGTGTGTGTGTGTGAGAGAGAGAGAGAGAGAGGCTTACCTTGTAGTCCCACAACCGTCTCCTCCGTCGAACCGCAAAGGACATCCATTCCCAGCGCGAAAACGGGCCAATAATCAACAATATTTACCCAGTAGACTTTGTGTGGCAGCGTTAGAAGCTTCACATAGAGCTGCAGGTTATAAAAATCAGCAGTAGGTGCTTCGCGATCTGCGCCGCCATTGCTTATGTAAGTCCAATGCTTGGAATGCGCGAGAATTCTCATGTGGCATCGAGAGCAAACATTCGGCGTGTAGATATCTATTCACCTGTCACTTTGATTTATCGTTCTCCTTTATTTCCGCTTTTTTTTCCCAGTGCCGACGTTTTTTTTTTTTGTTTTTTTTTTTGTACTCTTGAGTTTGGGTTGCAATCTTACGTCGGTCGAGAATCGGGGAAGTTCACTAGCTATCGGACTAACAATAGACTGAGGCGAAGGCGGGGCCGCTGTGCAGATAGCAGTGCTCTTTCGGTCTCTGCTGCGGCACGTCATCTGGAGTGTCACGTGATTGGGTGGTGCATGTGGCGTGTCACGTTCCTTCGCTAAACCTAATGGAGACGTTTGGGAGCCATTCTACTTCACGTGTGGGTCAGCGCTGGAATCTTAGCGACTGCCATTAGTTAGTTTATGAAACTTACGGTGACAGTGTATTTTATTCGGTGGTCTGGTTGCCAGCCCACTCTAAGAAGAACCCCTTCGAGTTCGCTTTTCCGCAGAACACGGAGACAGCCAATCACGGCGAGCAATAGAAGGATCCTAGCGTATGACGAAGGTAAGATGTTCGGCACCCGCCACGCCACTGCGAAGCTATGACTACACAAGTAAAAAAGGTGCATTTGCTGTGACTTGGGTGCCCTCTCATGCCACACCCTAGTGTATTAGTGACCTGCGCCACAAAAAATTACACCATCTTCCCGAGGGGAACCATGGGGTGATGCGGAGCATCGCGGATCGTAATTAATTTATTCCCTTCTTGACTGATTTCTTTTGGCCGGCCGGATTTGGGCTGCGGCGGACGCGAGCGGCCGAGAAACGCTAGCAGACGACAGTGGCAGAGTTGCGGGGAAAGCCCACCCCGCTGGAAAGCCCTGGCGTGGCGCTGCGACCCGCGCGCCCAAAACTATCCTCCTTTCACTCCCTCCGGGGAACGCGCGCAGCGCGCTACCGCTGCTTATATTCACACTTGAAGGAGAGGAGACCAGAGGAGGAGAGTTGCGCATGCGCGCGCGTGCTGTGAGTAGAAGCGAACGCACGCGAAGTGCACGCAGCTAGTAGAGAGAGAGAGCGGAGAGAGCAACGCGCAGCTGTTGGAGAGAGAGGAAGGAGGAGAGTTGCGCATGCGTAGTGTGAGTGCGGACTCACGACGCCGCGGGACGCGGAGCTCCGAGCAAGAGATGCTCCGCATCTAAGAAACGTCGTAGTTTTGAAGTCGAGGTTCGCCAATCGATAGATTCCTGGATCACTGACAATGCCTGCCAAATCGCCGGTTCACGGCGAGGCACGATCCACGCCAATCACGTCGAGGCAGAGGTCAATCCTGCCCGTCGCGGCGATGCAAATCCTGGTCGTGATGTCGGGAACCAGAAACCATCAGAGGGCGCCACCGGGAATTTCATCGGTGCTACTACCTCCGCGATGCGCAAAGAGCCAACTCATTGGTCTTCCGCATCAGTCTGCTTAGCCAATACGCCTCGCAAGTGGGCTCATTTTCGTCTTCTGCGCATGAGAAAGGAAGTAGCGGTGACGTCAGAACGCCGAGCCCTGATTGGCTGATCGCGGTCCCCTATCTGAACGTCGTCTGCTCCTTTGCTACAACGTCTGCTCGCAACGTCGTCTGCGTCTGCACTTACCTTTCCTGCGACTTTCGGAAGTGCAGGTCTTTACGAGCGAGCTCGACTTCGCCTTTCAGAGAAGGCAGACGAAATAACTCGAGCGGTTCGTTGTTTTTGTCGAACAACTAGCAGACGCGCATCAAGGAGGGAAGTCAAAGTACTCACTGGCGAGGGGTCCCGAGACGACGAGGTTTGTTTGCTAAGAACCGAGAGTGAGCGTGTTAGTGTCCGCAAGTTCCCTCCCAAATACTTTTTCCCCCTTTCGTGTGCGGCAAGACTCTTCATTCTTTAACGGCGTCGGCGGGTTGGCGCAGTTAACGTCGTCTGCTTTACGTCTGCTAGTCAAAGCGATGGCTCCTTTACCTTTCCTGCGTCTGTCGGATATTCACCGCTTTCTCACCGGCGAGACTCACCGTTGCCTCGGAAAACAAGGAGATGACAAGAGGAAGAGATTGACCTCTTAATCTAAAATTGAGGTCAGTGATCACAGTATAATACGGGAAGGGTTCACAAGGGTCGCGCGGGCACATTCCATTCAGCACGCCAGCCGGTCGTGGGCAGACGGTCACCGAGTCGGAGTGGCTGCTAGGCCTATCTGCCGAGTTCGCTTGGTCGGTGTCGGTGGAATCGTGGCCGTTGGAGCTTTTCCCGGGTGTTTGTGGATCCAGCGTTTTGTTCGTCGTGGTCTGGTTCAAGTACTTTTTACTTTTTCTTGCTGCTTGAAGTCGGGACGCGAGAGAAGCACACGTAGAAAAATAAACGTCCGTTGGTCGTCGCGACCGCGATGCTGTCGGCCATGCTGATTTGATCGTAACAAGTGCGTAGCTTCGGAGCTGTCGTAGGATTTTGTCGTAACCTGCGCAAAACTTACGAAAATTTCGGTTCGTGAATACGAATTTGTTTTTAAGTTTTGTCTTACGCATATTTTTGGCGTAAGATAGTTTCGTGAATCTGGCCTCTCGACTTGCAAAAGTCGCAGGAAAGGTAAGACAGACGCAGACGACGTTGCGAGCAGACGATGTTGCAAAGGAGCAGACGACGCTCAAATAGGGGACCGCGATCAGCCAATCAGGGCTCGGCGTTCTGACGTCACCGCTACCCCCTGCGCGAGAAGCAGACGAACTTGCCCTCCGCATAGAACGTGGTTAGTGGCATCGCTCCTCAATGATGGACCGCGTGCACCGGTCGCCACACCCATAAGCCGTAGTATAGACGTCAGATGTTTAGGTTCGTCACGTGGCTTTGTCATAGTATGGCGGCACTGGTTCACGCTTTCATTAGAAACTGCACCGAGCTGCACAACGCTGGCCTGGGGTCTTTCACGTGGGTCAGTCACACAGTATTGATACACGACCGCACGGTGTTTCGAGGCTCAAACTGATCGAAACGTAGACTGCAGCTATGAGCCATCATCGTGCCATAGGCCTTCTTTAAGCCACGGTCCCTCCGCTAATACATCATACAGAAGGCAATCTTCTTCCGCGTTTCTTCCGCGTGTGACGGTCGTGTCAGGTGAGTCGTACAATGATTGTCTGCACACATGCTCAAAACACTATAATGAAGCAAACATGCTTTGAACATGGCACATATAATTCTGTCATCATATTTGCAGCAAACACACCGTCTTTTGTTTGATGTATGAGCAGCGCGGCTTGGTACACACTCACAGAAGTGGCCACAGATATGCTCCTCGGTGCACTCGGATCCCCACTCACTGATCTTTTGTTCAGTTCAGCCAATGAGAAAGGTGAGTGGTTGTGGTACTGATGCTCATGCAGTCCATGTAATGAAGAATTGCTCGAAAGTAAGAGCTGCACCACAGTGGAGAGTGTACATGCAAATCAAGTTCTGACAGTCTTGTCATTTTCAAAGCAACGGGGTATTAAGTGTGCACTGCACTTGATTGCCAGAGCAAGGTTGGCGCACATCCGGGTGAACCTTGATAGATTAAACGTTCCCATGCACAGATTAGACGATCAAGGTCCTGTTATCGACAATAAAGCGAAACCAAGACAGCAAGAAGATATTTGAATCTTTCGAAGTCTTTCAATGATATACTTTAATCGTCAAAAATGCATGCCGTAACAGTACACTTGCTCCCGTTGAGAAAGAAACACGGGCAGCTTTTTCTTTCATTTTTGTTGTATGTAACTTTATGAAGTAACGAATACCGGCAAATGAACGTACATATATTTAACTCCAATAAAACAATGCATAGTCAATACGCCCCATTACTTCTGCATTTCAATTTCGTTCATAGCTTGAAGTGTAGGACTATACTAGAGATTTATATTCAGTTTGTCTTAGGCTGGGAGAAGACCCTTTCTCCTTAACCTTGTACCCTTTGGTGGTAATCGTATAAAAATATCTATGTACAATATGAAGCAACGCCTTGAAACACCACTAAAATTGCATAGCTGTGTGAGGTTACTCGTACGCGTTCATTAAACATACTGAATAGTTATTCCAACATATTTTACGGCCTCAAGTCAGAACTTGGAGGTTGAGTTGCCTTTCTCGGAAATCGGTTTCAATCTCACCGTGGGTATTTTATACAATTCAGAGTTTGTTTTCTGACACCTAAAAATATCATTGTTCAAGATATGCAGTTATCATATTGCTGTTCGTGTAATCAGTAATGATGAACGTACGTTTCCCACTCTGAAACACTAACATGCTCCTTTCGCTATGGTAATAAGGAATGGCACATATGTCATGAACCACAATACGCTACCATAAACTGTGTAAGATAAAATCTTGTATGCACGTAACAAAGTATGCCATCGCAATAGACACTATTTATAAACAGCAGTAGAACACTTTCATCATGTTCAGTTGCGAACTTGGAACGTGAGACTCATTGTGCCCCCAACAAAATCAGGAATGATAGATAACCGATACGTGTTTGCGTGAACAAGACAGTGCGAAAATGAAAAGAAAAAATTGTTTTGAAACGACCGATTGTGATACCCCCTTGGTATTAATAAAATATGGCCTCAGTTTGGTCACGAATAATAAATGTTAAAAATGGCTACTGAAGTCGCTCTTATTTCAGCGAGACGTGTAACCCCAACTGCCAACGCCCGTTGTTAGAGCTAAGCGTGATTCTTTACACTACAACGCTTTTGTAGGAGTGACAAAACATTCCTTAATGACCTATAATAAGCGTGACCATGCTTAGAGCACCGCCAGAGTCATCACTAAGCTCGACGACCTACCCCGGTTCTGACTGGGACGAATCGGGCTCTGGTCACCATCAGACTCCCCAGCGTCTAGGACGTGACAGCACCCAGATAACGTTCGGGTACCACCAAAACATCTCCATTTCAGATTCCGCCGCGTCCGCCATGTGGCCATATCAGATCCCCAAAGGGAAGCAGCTAAATATACATATCGACATTTTGTTGGGCAAAGGCCAGATGTTTTCACCGAGAACTCGGCTTGAATGTCTCATTTATTTCTGCCCGCCATCTAGCGCAGACCTAGATAATTTGAAGTTCGAAGGCCTTTTGAACGTGCAGCCGTTCTGAAAGAACGAGGATGGCCTCCAGAACGCACTTCCCGCCGGGCTTTGGCTGCGCGCGCGCGTCCGAGGTGCACGAGGCGTTGAAGCGTTGTCGAAGGTATCGGGACATCTCCTCCCTGTCGTTCTCGCCTCATCAGAAGCTATAGCTATATATGCAACGCAAAGAGCCTTCCGGTGCGACGCGAGCTGTATGCCGGAACTTGCTGTGGAACCCCTGCGAGAACCACCCGGCTCGAGTAATTCAAAACCCTTATTTGAACGTCGTAGGTCGCTGTCATTCCCCTGGCAAGCAGATATTCAACCCCACCATCTGAAAGACTCAAACATGATGGCAGATCCGTAGCCTATGACGTTTTCTATAGCCTGCGACGTAAAGTGAAAGGACAGAATTCATATTTGATTATTTTTCTCTGGCGTTGTTTCTTCCGGATCAAGTCCGCGCGTCATGGCAACGACAGCGAGGCAAAAAAGTACCACTGTTTCTGGAAGCCTCGAAGACTAAAAATGAAAAAAGAGGTCTATATGAAAGCAATTCATGATGAATTGGGGCTATCTTTCTAAGTCACTGGCGCATATCGGATGCTTTCTCTCTTCATATATATATGTATATACTATGTATATATCTATATATGTACATAAACTCTGTTTTGGTGCCGGCAGCCTCCGTGCGCGTGTGAAGATCCTTCTCTCGCTCTCTCCTTGAAGCGGCACCGCGGACTCGATGGCTGCGAGCGGTTCAGGAGAAGGAATGGGCCGACTTTCCAGTGAGTCGATGGGGTTCGACCGTGCAGCCCATGAACCGTTGCATCAGCTTCATCGCCTTTGGCGGGAACAAACTGCGAAATGACCCAGAGTCTCGAATCAGTACAGAAAATGTCCTGTACCATTCCGTATGCACGCGCTAGAATTCACATCCTTTGCAAAACCCTTCTACGTCCTTCGTGCCTCTGTGACACAGCTTAGTTCGGACCAAGGACCAGTTCAGACAAAATACTAGTTTAGACCAAGGACCACTCCGAAGTTCTCGTCTCCCCTTCATCCTCGAAAAAATAAACCAAATTGATTTGAATTGTTTCACTGAATGGAGAAAACCTGGATCCTGAGTATCCAATCGGGACCCTTTTGAACTGGTGACCCGAATAAGAATGCTGTATGTGGCGCACGTACCATAAACCGTGCGTGGTGGTCTATAATGCGGTCCTCGTTCAATTTTATAAGTTCGCCGTGGTATAATATATTTAAGATTCTATTCAATATCGCCCAGTGCAAATGTACTCATCCTTTTTCTGCTTGGTATTGAAGTAGACGTCCTGCTGAAGCCTTCGCTTCCTATCTTCAGCGAACGAATGGAACTCGTTAAGCACGCGCTCGACTGATGAAAGTAATCAATAGAATCATCCTGATCATCATCATAAGCCGTCAATAACGCGCCTCAGCCAGTGTCTGAAAACTGGATTTCGTATAATGTATTAGTAGCCGGGGCGGGGTTATATTGCGCACACATTACACAAAAGAGAGTCTGCAGACATCATGTGCAGACGACATTCTTTGTTCGAATGCCGCGTGCCAAGTTTCTCCTTGAACTCGTTGCCATGTGGCATTTGAAGCACGGATCTTGTGGTAACTCGCGTTCGAATCTGTTTGCAGACATGTTTTTTGTGTGAAGCAGAAAGGGTACGGAGACGAAATGTTTGCACTTATTTCTTAGCATAGATGTGATCTCGTTGTGCCGGCAACCCAGACACACTAGCCTAGACCAGTGTTTCTGGGCTACCGGCAGAGAAGTATAAAAAAACTAATTTTAAAACAAATTAACAGATTTCAAAATTGCGTCTCGTGAAGCTTCGTTGGAATGTCGCCACGTCATAAGTCTTAAAGGGATACTTCAACGAAATTTGAAATTTTCCCGTCGTGTTCAAAAAAGGTTGAATATGATCCACAATATCCGTAAAATGACAATCGCACGTTTGTATTTTGATCCTGGTGGCTGTATTTTTCGTTATAAACGGCCCACTCTGGCAAGCGCTCGGAGAAGGCCCAGCGCAATCGTGACGTAGGTCGTCTCAAGATGAGCAAAGCTACGGCGAGGCTGACGTCGAAGAGGATGGCCTAGTCGTTCCAGCCACCGAAGCAGCTGCTTTTGTACGAATTTTGAGTGACGGGTTAATCTTCTATAATCTTGTAGGGGGACAATAGCGACTTCTGCGACACACAAAAGGGATTCTCGGGAAGAGGGGAGTTCCTCCTTCCCCCTCTCTCGTCGTGGCCGGAGGCGAGACGACCTCCGTCACTAGCTGTCAAGGTTCCTAGACAGAGCATTACAAACGGGGCGTTAGCGACATCCACCAGGTGCTCTTTGCTAATCATTTAATTCGTTTTAAAATTCCTTTTCGAGACTTTTTTAGCAAGATATTGGTATGTTCCATATGATACTGTTCTTTTGAACACATATAGACCAAAAAGATGAGCGCCGAAATTTCGTTGTAGTATCCCTTTAAAGAAGCAGCGCCAATTCGCGGCAGCATGGCTAGCTCGTGGAGTTACTAAGTCCCAATGTGACTTGGCGGAGAACGCTAACGCGTCTACTACGCTGTAAATGTTAACTTCCACAGTGCTGCCGCACCCCTCCCCCCCCTCCCTCCCTCCCTCCCTCCCTCCCTCCCTCCCTCCCTCCCTCCCTCCCTCCCTCCCTCCCCCCCCCCCCCCCCCCGCGGGGATGCGCTGTGAACAATGCGCTCAAATATGGAATTCAGTGAATACCTTATATACATAGCTTGCAGGTGTCGCGATTGCTGGGTACCCGCGGTTCTTTCTAATTACTGGTTCCCTCGAGCGGTGGTCTGAAACTAACACGGTGAACCGAACACTCGTGGTACATAAAATACCGGCATGGCCGCGAATAACGTCACGGGCAAGCTATTTATAGGCCATGGGACGTACAATACTCGGATATTACTACTAGACGAGATTTTCATGCGTTGACGACGCCACCAAGCGGCAAGGCTCGCAACTACAGTACCCTTGACCGTGCATGAACTAGTGACGTCACGAGTAGGATACGCATTGCACTTTTTGCTGGCCGACCTTGAAGAGAGGGTAGAGAGCTCGCGCTCACGTCCTTCGGGTTGCGTACCCCTTTAAGGGCAGGGCATCACTCACAACATGAACCTGTGCATGAGCATGAGATGGTGAGGAATGACCACTTCCTTGTCCTCCCTGAGCACGGCCTCCAGCGTCTTCTGAGCCACGTCCTTCGTCTCCAGGATGGGCGCAAGGAAGGGGAACCTGCGCGAGACATGCGCTGTTGTTCCTTTCGCTATCACCCGCCAAGGTCTACGAACGACTGTTCACAATACCACCAAAAAACATAGGCACTTACATTGGAATGACAGTGATTGTGTTAGGAGAGCTAGCACCTAAAAGAACTTGATATATTATTTCAGAAGCGATTGGTACTTTTTAGTGTAAGTGGCATACTGTTTAATAAAGACTTTGACAACTATGAGTAACCTAGAGAAACAGAAATAGAGAAAACCTGCAAGTTTCACGCCATTATGATAAAACAGCCTTAAAATCGATGTTTACGTTGTTGCTTTATTTATTTATTTATTTGTGCGCTCGCTCGGTTTTAGCTTGAGCTTCCTGACACAAGCTCAGAAAATTGGATTTTCGAATAAATAAAAAAATATCGAGCAAAAGCGGAATGCACCGAGCGGATGTCTGACCAGGCCGAAAAGAGTCGTTGCCAAGAACTGGGCGATGTAGGTATTCGAATAAATAAATAAATAAATAAATAATAAATTCAAGGCTACGAGCCGTTCGCAACATTCCCGGATATGCCTGTAACGCGTGACGTGACTCCTTTCGTGAAGCCCCATGCTCAACAAAGTTCAAGTCTTCACGTCCCATATGGCGCTTGAAGGCATAGGATGGTGGCCGAAAAGTTAGATGCAGTACCTGTAAGTAAATCCGATGACACGTCTAAGGTAGAGAACTATCGCCCTATGTCTTTGTTATGTGCCTTTTCAAATGTTTTCGAGATAGTCTTACTCTCTACAAAAAGGGTGTAAAAAGGCGTATCGTTACACCCTTTGTCCCATATAATACACCCAAAAATTTCAATTCGACGTACAGCACCCTAGAGTCGAACAGACGGCCCTAAATTTTACGAGGGGCTTGATAGCCGTGTGGTACAACTTATTAAAACAGCTAATGTACGTTTTACTGACTATAAAAAAAAATCGGGGTTTTCTTGGCCCTACTGTAGAAACTCGGTGTTTTCTTTATGTGGTCTTTGGTACGTACTTTAGCTATTTAAAAAGTTATATCGCACCGTTATCAAGTCCCTCGTAAAATTTGGGGCCGTCTGTTCGACTATAGGGCTTTGTACGCCGAAATGAAGTTTTGGGGTGTATTATATGGGACAAAGGGTGTAACGATACGCCCTTTACACCCTTTTTTTTTAGAGTGTACAAGCTCGTGTTTCTTTTCACCTCAGTCGTACACTAGCCACTGTTCAGCACGGATTTGTAGAAGGTCGATCTGTAGAAACGAATCTTTGTTTCCTACCGGATTACACAGTACCGATAGTTATTACGCAAGGACAAGTTTATAGAGTTTATTTTTATTTGTCCAAAGCCTTTGACAAGGTAAATAAAAAATTGCCATTGTATAAGCTTTATTATATGGTGTACCTTCGGCACTTTTAGATTGGTTTAGTAGCTATCTTTCCGGACGACAAAATCGTATCTCCAATTGTTTGTCAGATGTTATTTTGCCTATTTCCGGTGTTCTGCATGGATCAAACTTAGGGCCGCTTCTGTTTCTTGTATTTATTAGCAATATTACACTATATGTAAAGAACGCACATACGCTTTTATTCGCTTACGATATCAAGATCTTAACGAGAATTCAATCGAAGGATGACTGTTTTTTTATTTACAGAATGATGTGTCAAATGTTTCAGACGGGTGTTCTGATAACGTTGTACTATCAAACCTGATAAAACAAAACTACTTACCATGTCTAGAAAACGGGAAATTATTTCTTATCCGTATGTAATTGGCAATTCTACTACCCACCGTGTCTTTCAAATCCGTAACCTCGGAGCATATTCGACAACAAAATTTATTTTTCACATCCTCTTAATTTAACCATATCGTTGCCACTGCTCTTGGAATGATGGGAATGGTATCACGCCTTACGATGGTCTTTTCAAATCTCTGATGCGTGGTGCGTTTGTTTTGCCCCTTGGTTAGGGTTAGACTGGAGTTCTGTCGTGTTGTGTGGAACTCGCTGACTGCAGCTGATGCGGCACAAATCGAAAGAGTGCAGAAACGATTTATTCGTATTGTAGATGACAGGTACTTTGGGAGATGTTTTTACGTCTACGAATACATTCTTAAATAACCATTGTTGCAGAACATGTTAAATAAAATAAAAGCCCGTGACGTTCTACTTTTACATAAGGTCGTACACGGTCTTATAAATAGTGAATTAGTGTCATCGATAAAATTTAATGTACCAGCTCGTCTTGTTAGAGGACTTGGTGTAGTTGACCCTCCATTCAATCAAAATTGTCACTATTAGTAAGGATTCAGATTTGTAGCAATTAACTGCCCTGTCATGTTGATAATTTTTCAGATAATTTAGGATTTAAAAGAGAGCTGAATCTATGTTTTTTACTTGCTGATTTACTTGTCCTTCGCCAGTGGAAGATATTGCGTTAAATTGTTGTGCTACCTTTTTATGTGCCACCACACTATGACCTATTGGTTGTTCTGTGGCATGATGCAAATGAAGAATTATCAATATTATTACAGCTTCGGCTCTCAGTCAAAAGGAAGGATAAGCCGGACAGTCCAAGCGTGTCTACCAATAGACCACTCCGGAAATGTGCTGTTCCCTCGTCGTCTTCTCGATGCATTATGACGATCCGATGTACGGCACGTAAAATAGTACCGACGACTATAGATATGGAGTTAATGTTGGTTGCAATTGTGATTTCAAAACGCAAAGAAGCAATGTGATAAGAACACCGATTACGTGTCAAATTGATTTTGCGTTCGTTCTAGCTTATTTGTGTTCTGAACTCACAAAGGTAGAAGGGAATAGGTTGTGCTGCTTTCAGATTATACGAAGCATACGAGTCAGCCCGAGCGCACATCTGAACAGCCCCGCAGTTCCTTGCGTCACGCGGTGAAATATAAGATTGCCGTTCGTCTTCTGGGATTCTCCGGAAAAGTCTATTGTCAGAATCAGAGAGGCTTTGTCACACATTATGTCGAGCACAAGTCGCTCACGGCCTGCTTTGTGAATTTTCGTTTTTGAAGGTCTCTGACACAGACCTGGACTTGGGTTCCTTGAACATGCCAGTGTTGATGGCCACCGGGTAGACCGTGGTCAGCTTGATCTTGTCCAGAAGGCCGAGCTGGAATAGCTCTTCTTCCAAGGCGTGCATCAAGCCCCGTACTGCGAACTTGGACGCACTGGGGTCAGAGGATGGTGATCGGTAAGGAAGCTTAGCAGGAAACCCGTTCACTTCACAGCCAATCTGAACTCCCTTCAAAAACCACCTACAAAACGCCCAGCCAGTTGACCTTTCTGCACTATTAGAGCATCGATGCACTTCATAGTATATTAGAAATGTTAAGACTTTTCTAGTAGGCCAGAAACGTGCGTCAGTGGAAAGTAGAAAAACATAGTCAATGTAGCTTCTTTAGGACACTGGAGAGGATTAGAACGATAAGAATCAAAGAAGACAAGCAGTTCTGCCTCACAGCTGCCTGCGTTGCCGGTGGTCACGGCCATGCCATAATCGTGGAGAGGTACCCTAGCAAATGAGCGGCCATGTTTTGGTTTTTAACGTCTCTCAAGAAAGCATCGGCAATCATTTTGAAGCTTCAAACAAACGCATTCTTAAAAATATGTTATTAAAATGTACAGGGTGCACAAAATTGGGGGCAGCGTTCCACAGCCGTGCATACCGCAAAATAAGAAGGGGGTGCGCGAAACGGCAGGTTATGTGTTTGGTAAGCGGATGAAATCGAAATCGGCGCGGACGAGCCACGCACCAGTAGTCCGTGAGGTAGCCGGTGCCGATGAAACCGGCGATGGAGGAGACGGCCACGATGTGTCCTTCCTTCTGGGCCAGCATCCCTGGCAGGAACTCCTGGATCATCTGGAAGGTGCCCCCATACGTGCAGTTATGGTGCAGGATATCTATGGAAACATTAGACGGCTGAAAGCATATGAACTTTTTTCTCGCTTATTTCGTGTCGCTGACACGTGCGAAAAACCAACCGTAAATTGCACGAAATTCGGAAACACGCAAAATACGGTCCAAACTATTTTCAAGATACAACAGCAACGAGGGTATAATATCACCGGCTGGACCAATCACGCACAAAAAAGACGATCTAGGCGCCTTCACTATGCGTGATTAGTTTCGATAGCAAATGCACAAAGAGCGCCGATACGATATATCCATTTGGCGCAGATTGATTGGCTCCATCAGAGCGTGGACTGCGGTAGGATTCGACGTGAAATGGAGGAAGTGACGTAAGTCCACATACCCAGAAGTGGGAGAGGAGGTTGACGTCGAGCGTCCTACGTATCTGGTCCGGCTGCAGCGTGAGCACGGGCTGGCAGTTGGTGACGGCGGCATTGTTGACGAGCACGGCCACGGGCCCCACGTCCTGGGCCACCTTGCGTGCCAGAAGACGCACTTGGGCCTCGTCGGACACGTCGCACTGGTACGACGCCGCCGAGCCGCTCTCCTGCTTCACCTCGTACGCCACGGCCTCGTTGTTCTCCTGAGGGCACGCAAGAACATCTTCCATTGTGGCGGCGGAAGGTATCACTCAGACTTGTACGTGTCGCGTTACGAGTGAAGGCGCGTTCACGTGCCGTCTGCTTAGGACCGGGCTATTACGATATCCTACTACGAGAACACACTGGCACGCGGGTGCCATCTATGAAATGGTCCTGGAACTGCATTTTCACTAGAGCGAAGGCTCTGCGGCATTTGCGGGATCAAATGTATAGACCTTTACATCGCTTATCACCCGGGTGAAAGATGCTGAGTCACTGAGCTGTGGACGCATGCGCAGCGTCCGATATACTGCACGCCAAAGCAACAGCCCATGCGCAGAAGGTATTCCACAGCCCAGCAGACAAAGATGGCAGCGTGCAGAAGGCGTTTTTCAGAAATGTCTATACGTACTATTTACGAGAAATGATTGCTACAACATTGTCAAAACTTTTCGAGCCAAGAAAAAAGACGGATGCGTGAAAAAAAGAAAAGAATATAAATACGAACACTGCAAGATGTCCAGTAGCAGTATTCAGTATTCAGTTGCACCAAAACCATGTCTACCATGGCTAACCGACAGATGGCGCCAGTGTGTTGTAAGAGATTTTGCGAGGTTTTAAGGCACACGGTCGTAAGCACTCACAAGTGTGTGAACAAGAAAGCGTTGCTTGTACCTAGTTACTTTTTCGGTGACGAAGTAACGACCTAGATACTTTTTAAGAGAAGGAACAGTAACGTATTCACGTTACTTTCTGATAAAGTAACGAGTAACAGTGTAACTTTTGAAGGGAAACGTGTACAACGCCAGTGCCCAACCCAGTTCGCACCCCAGCTGTGCCTGTAAATTGCACGACGAGAAAACGCTTGATAGACCGTAAAAATATCCGCACAAGATATGTCAGTATAGCCACAGTTATCACAAAATGAACGTGTTAAAAGCGAAAAATATTAACTGCGACAATTATTGGAAGCGACTGGCTTCATAAAACGACACATTCGGAGTAACCAGAAAACTCGTTACGTTCAAGCTGATCTAACGCTTGCCTTTTGAATCCCAGTAACGAGTAACGTTTGTGCTTAGTTACTTTTTGACTGATTAGCGAGCAACGGTCTTTAGTTACTCTATTTCAGTAACCTCTGCGTGTATAGAATCACTTCCTTCCTATGTCCGGACGTTAGGCGCTTGAATGGATGGCACTTGCTGGCTGCAATATTTCAAAGCGTTGGAACAGCGCAGTAGCCACGCTTGAATCCATCTTTGCTCAGCGCATGCTGATAGCGACTTTCGAGTTTCGACTGGCCATCTGCCGAGAGCGGCCATCCTTATAGCACTCGATGCACATGCAGAATTAGATTAAATGCGCGAATCGTCCTGCTTGAGTAATGTACCTTTCAATACAGAAAATGGCAAAAAAAAAAAAATCGGCCGTCACTGGAGCACTTTTGATAGAAATCACAAAAATGTCTCAAAAATGAGCGAACTCCTGTAAGTGTACGCCCTGGGTTTCTCAAGCTGCCATAGACTGTACGACGAGCAAGTGTGCATAAATACGCCTCTGGCTCGTTGGAGAACAAGGAGGGACACGCCAACCGGAGAGCGACACGGAGAAGGCGCAAGGAATGCGCGATGACGAGGCAGTCAACCACGCGCCGTCAATGATTCAGGTCGGGGGAAAACAAACCCACGTGGGCACATTTTGCGGGTATAAACAAACGCCCGAGGTACGGAAAGAGAAGACCAACTTGCACGCCGTATAAATAAGTCGAAAATACGCCTTGCATCCTTTACAATGGCCACCGCCATCGACATCCCACAATCACGCATTCAATCAGTATAGATGAAAGCGGGTAGTGACGTCATCGGAGGGAAAATCCAGTGCCCATTGAAAACGAGGGCGCCCCCAAGCGACCGAAAACGCAAGTATACAACCGACTTCGCTCGCCAATATCAACGAGAAACGCAGACGACCACACGAACTGTCCGTTTCTATTTCGAGCAGACGGCGTACCCTAACCGCGAGGGATGTACTTACCCACCGAAAACAGGTTGCTCTCTAAACTGGGTCGCGCCGCCTTTTTCAGCGAGAGTGTTACGTAGGGGGTTCGTTTGGTTTCACCGCGGGATGTCTTCCTCGTTGTCGACCGTTAGTTCGTGTCTGTTTATTTGGTTTCCACGTCGCTAAAAGGGAAGGCGAAATGTAGCAGGCGGACGGGGAACTGGCGACCTTGCTTGTGCCGACCGTAAGCGTCAAAGACCGCTCTTCAACCCCGATTCCATGGCACACGCTTGGTCTTTCTAAGAATAAACTTCTATTTCTCCTTTTTATTTTTCTGTGTTGCTCCTTTTATCTATACATCTCTGTATTGAGACATTAACAAATCGAATGTCTCTTTGAACGAATTGCGGAACCAAAACTATAATACACAAAAGTGAAAAAAAAAAACTTCGGGTCATTAGCAAGGTATTGACGATCTTTGTTCTACTCAACCATTACAGTTTCGTTTAAACAGTTCCCGTAATGAAAAGATTAGCCAACCAGAGTTGTTGTTCATAAATTATTTTATTTTCTTACAAACCTTTTTTTTTTAAATCTGATATACAGAAATGTCGGATGACCCACGAAACGGTGGTACAAACAGTATAATAAATCTTTTCAGCCGCTTCGGCTGTTTGTCGCGAGCTTTCGCCGGCATATTTCCAGTTGGCTGTTTGAAGCCACAGTCACACTGCTAATTAGATCATACGAAATACAGTGTGCAGACACATAGCCTCCTATATACTGGCAAAGCCTGGCAGATCGCCACGAGAAACGGCCGCCGAAATGGAAAAGGTGCAGCGGCAGACAACGGATGAAAGGAGAGCCACGTGACTGGCGCCCGCTGCGGCGAGACGCCGACACACACTTCTCCCGGGCGAGCAAGCGTGTTTCGGGACCTCGCCACAGCAAAAGCTGTACGCTGACGTCCAGGTTCCCCGAGAAATGCTGTGTTACCAGACCCTCGCGCTCCAAATCTGCGACTGGGCACTCTATGGCTCCGTCATCGAACTGCCAGGTTTTGTGAGTATAGAGGAGACTATGGCACACACTGTCTTTCCTCGTATGACGCAGACAGGTTCGAAGCATGCACGAAGCAACCATGCTTTAAGATGTTTGAGGTGTGTCCGCAGCTAATTCCGTCATCATGTCTGCAGTGAACAAAGCGTCTTTTGTAAGTTGTCAGAGTAATCTGAGTGCGGCTGAAGAGCGCCTGGTAGCGACTGGCGTCTTTATTCGGCAAGTGCTTATTCAACGGAGCAGTGGACGTTGTTGGCCTCGTTCTCGTTTCCAGTTTATATCCGCCGAAGGGTGAACCGTCAATAACGTTTGAGAGTCGTGGAATGGCGCCGGTATACTGCAGTGTTGCTGATGACGGAGAGGCAATGTACTCGGAGGTTCGGTAGCCGGGGTAATCAATTCGATAAAAGGAAACATTACTGCCTCCAGTCAAATGCCGAACCAATATAAATGGCTGATATCGATTTACGGAAACTAAATACGAGCACCACCAAATATTATGTTAACGGAAAACCGCGATCTGCTCTGAAGCTGATAGTAAAAAAATGGGGCTCCAATCCACGCTGTGAAGGTGGTTGGTCAGCGAAACTGTGGTATCACCTGCAACGATTGCCTATTGCACTATGTGAAATGCTGCCGCCGGTCGCAGCACGCCGCCGGTCGCAGCACGCCGCCGGTCGCAGCACGCCGCCGGTCGCAGCACGCCGCCACTGGTCGTATTGCCGTTTCTTTTCCCTTTGCCACTCCTAGTATTCACGATGCTCCTCGGGAGTCCTAACTATGCGTGGCCTATTCATCGCAATTCTGCAGCAACAAGGAAATCAGTTGCTATACTCCGTTTCACCTTACGTTTAAGCGCAGCGGATGTTACGACCCATCGGAGCCAGTTGGAGGGCGTGTGAGTGTCACGTGACCTTAGAGAGGGGGCACAGCGACGCCCGGAAAGCGTATCACAGGCCACGTCCACAGAACGGGATTGGATAAGAGAGCTCGTATCCGCTGCGTCCGGACGTTAGGTGAAGCGGGGTATGGGCGGGTTCTTCTTTTATATATGAAAGGCTAGTGACGTCACTCTTCACGTCGCAAGCTGCCGCTCGCCGCGGCAGCAGGCGCCGTTATCATCCATTATGCGGTTCGCACTTCACACGAGAGCTTCGAATGACGTCAACCCCTTTCGAAGGAGCTGCAAACCTAATCTTTACCGGAACGCGTGGGAGGGTGTTTCTATTGGTCACACGCGCCTTATCATCCATCATGTAGTTTTGATGCTTGTTTTGTGGTTTTCTTTATTGAAACGGATACTGAGCTGTATGCTGTATGCCTGATTTCGAAAGGAGATATGTTGTTTTGCCTTCAGTTGTTCGCCGGGAGTTTTTTGCTTACAACGACAACGACGAAAATTTCCTTGGCTGGTAGAGTCATACAGCTTCGCTGTAAAATGTTACCACCAGCTTCGCATGCGGGCCTTCAGTGGGTTGGCTGTTTGTTGAGCAATCTTGTGCCTCGACGTCATGTTCATACTCAAGTAGGTTACCTGTTCGTACTGCCACTTCTTTCCCTTTTTCTTCTTGCGTTTTCAGCCGTCCCAGCGGACGATTTCTGCTTGTTATGTGATGTTGTAGCGGCCGTAGATTGTAAGTACTCCCATATGGGGCTCCCGCCTTCCCTCCCCAAACATTTTGACAACCCTCTCCCCTCTCCTCACCCCCCCCCCCCCGAAAATAATTCCCGGCTACGCCACTGTCCCCAGTGATCGAGCACGAAGATATTAATTCCATGGAGCGAATGATGCGACGAATAACTAACGAACTTCGCTCTACGGCACGTTCGCTTTGCACGCGACACAGCAGCCACTGAGCTGATGCCCCGCGCAAAGCAAAAGCCGCCGGACGACATTCGTCAACTATTTGCAGCATGTTCGCCCCCCCCCCCCCCAAAAAAAAAAGGTGTGTTTATACAGCTTGAATTTAGTCTGCCGCAACGGGCGACTTCTATCTCAGGTATAGATGAGAAATTTAGCGAGTGCAGTACAACCGCTAGCCTGGGGTCTTTAACGTGCATCGCGCAGTAGTGATACACGACCGCACGCCGGCACGAGTCCCATCCAGATCGAAAAGTGCAGGGGTGGGGATGGAACCCAGGATCATTGGGTTCTGCAGCGTGAGCTTTCGCTCCACGTGCTCCGAGCTGGTATGCGCTAGCCCACTCGGCCACCAACTCCCCCCCCCCTTGTTCGCCCCAGAGCCGTATAGACGTTTCCAATGTATACAAAATCCCAGTCCAGCATGCGATTTTCACAGCCCAGCATGTGCGTGTTCGTCGCTTCGGAAAGCGAGGAAAGCACGAGCCATGCGCACGAACACTCAAGATGGCACCGGCCACGCGCTCTTTTTTAGAAAGGAGTTTAGTCAATGGGAGGAGTGGGCAGAGCCGGGACGTGCACGAGACGCAGATAAAAGGCTTGACATGCTCTTTTGGCCAATCAGAAGCCGAAAATAATCTCCTACCGGTGGTAGCCAGAAACACCTTTAATAAGTGCGTAAGAGTTAAATAACGTAACCCTTCATGGTTGAAAATATGATGCACGTGATGTTTCGATTATGATCATGCAGAGAGATGTAAGAATCGAATGTGCCGCTCGAACTCTGTTTTGCTTGCACGGAGTCTGACCGCTAGGACGGCAAATTGCCGGGCCTTGGCGTCTTGCGTACGGGATGCGTCGATCATTCTGCTAGTCCCGCACGCTTTTTATATATTCTGTGTCTTCATATATCTTCCACCATAATTTTGTATGACCGTGACCGATACATCACGTGCACCATATTTTCACCCACCGAGAGTTACTCCGACGCGCTTAATAATGTTGTTTCTCGCGACCACCGCCAGGGTATTATTCGCGGCTTCTGGATGGCCACATTCGAATTTGTGAAAACGCCCTGGAACGCGCCCAGCCCGCTTTCGGCCATTGGCGCCTCCTCATTTGCCTACTATACTTCCCAATGAATGGCCAAACTCTTCTCTATATACGGTTGCGATTCGCCCCATGGAGTCCAGCCTTTAGAAGTTCGTATTCTAGAGCTGCGCTGTGCTAGCGAGAGCTCGTGTCGTTACCTTGAAGCATGGTGTTTGTAATGAGCGTGGTGGAAGCTTGAAATCATTGCGCTCTGAAACCAACACTGCCAAACAACATCGTCAAAAGTGAAGCTCTTATATTTCTCTTATTTTCGTCGATAAGAAATTCTTTGCTGACATCACATTCAGCATTCGGCCAATCGTGGAAGGCCGACCACAGCGACGCTTTCGATCGTTCCCATCGTCACTAGCGTACGATCTACTAAAACTCTCTCCCTGCTCGCTCAAGCGCGTCGTGGTGCCACAGGTGGCATTCACTGGCAGCTACAGTTGTGTCCGTTTCTGCTCAGCGCGAGCTTATGATTAGCTTCCACAACGTTTCTGCTAAGTTCATTGCACACCACCACTATTGAAGTATTTTTCTCGGAAGATAATGTGGTGCTCGTTCTGATCCTGCAGCTCATCGTGGCAAACTCGCTATTCGGCCGGCAACTCTATGAATGTGTATTATTACCTGCTACGGGTGTTTGATACCTACTAAACAAAGCAGTAAAACAGCCGTAGCATCTTACCTGACAGATCGGAACTGCTCTTGCAACTAAGCTACTCGTGCGTTTTGCGCTACCACGCTACGAACTTCGCGTCACACAAGGGTCATGCAGCTGATCACAAGGGCTGCTGTAGTGCTTGAGCCGGTAGTTTCGGATTCGTCGTAGACCGCCGAAACAAAACTTTGATATAAGATATTTACAAAACTACACAAAACATTAAAAAAATGGCGCTTCGTAATTCAGGGACAAGCTTTCTTCATTAAAAACAGTCGGGGTGATGGGATTGACCCGAGTTATTTCGTAGCGCCTTTTGGAGCAGCCAAGCGCAGCAGCAGTGCAACTCTGGGGGAATGCTTTTCCTTTAGTACTCAGATGCACTGCGGCGAAGCAAGATAAACAAAATTGCTATGCTTGCTGTATGGTTGCCGCTTCACTGCAGTACTCAAAAGTGCGGCGAGAAGCGCACTCAACAAAGCTATCTCACACGCCAGAACATCCGAGATATCGCGAAAATCCCGAGTACTGTCGGTGTTTGACACTGACAGAGAGATCAGATAGGATAGTACGTTACTTGCGGCAAAAATCCCAAGTTCTGAAAATTCTCCCAGGCATACTCTAACGATCCGGACGTGTAGCAGGGCCTTAGCCATTATATCTTCACTATTAATAAAATGAAATCCTATTTTGGCGGAATGTCGGCCCAAGTTTCCTTACATTTGGGCTACATGTAGCGGAATCTAGCAGGGCGTAGTTTAGCGCATATGGAGCAACAATCACATCACTGCAGTCGTAACCCTAAAAACGAGAAAATATAAGGGTGCTTCATGTGCGCTTTGCTTAGGGCACTGTGTGGCATCTCGCCATTTTGTCCCACACGCTTATTTTTATTGTTTTGTTCAGACGCGCGTGAAAGAGCGTGTCCCTGCACGCGTTTGTGGCGCTGACTGTGCTATGGCGACATTTTGTTCTCGTCGATTTGTTTTGTATTTTCCCCGTGAGCTCGTGCTGTCGGCATTGGGTGACTACAAAGGGTGGCATCACCCTAAACAGTGTTACCCTCTAGGAGGCCATAACTGTGCGCGCGACTGCTGAGCGCGTGTTGACGCGAGCTCCCACAGTTCTTTTGCCACATGCATTCCGCACCATCAAAATTATCGGTCTTAGCAGCCTACTAATGTGAGCCCGTTCTGAGCATGCGTTCTTAACATCGTCCTCAAATATGGCCTCAAGAGTCCTAGTGCTGCTTCTCGCGGATCGTTACTCACGTTCCACTGTATGAGGCGAACTGAGATATTTGTACGAGCAGTTAAGACCAGTTATTTCTCAATCCACCGAGGTATACACGCTTCAAAGGCAAAAAGAAGCGTGTTTCTCTTTGATCCAACAACGTAATCTTAGAAGTACTTCGCACAGAGCGTGAACATACTCCTCAACAGCACCGGAGAAGACGACTGCTTCGCCTCCCCACCAGAAGTCTAATCAGGAGTCCCGTATGGCCTCATTGCTAAATGCTTTATCTTGTTACGCAGAGGCAGGGTCGTTCTGCTAACCACCAATACTTCCGCCGTGAAGTAAAAACGCTTCCTTTCATCCCAACGTCCAGAACGCACTCTAAAAAATCGGTGCGTGCAGTAACAAGTAAAGCTATTTAGCTACGTATAGAAGGGGATCGTATACACCACAAGTACCCTGTCTAGTTCTCACCCAAGCTGGCGCCTTTAACTTGCACGACGAGAAAACGCTAGATAGACCATAAAAAGACGCGCACAAGCTATGTAAGTATAACCACAGTTATCGCCGAATGAATGCGTTAAAAAAGCAAGAAATTCTTGACGACTAAAAATACTGGAAGCGGCTACTGCTTCGTAGAAATGACACTGAAGTAATGTGAAAATAACGCGTTAGATTTAAGCTGAGGTAGCGCGTTCCTCTTGAATCGCAGTAACGAGTAACGTACCTGATAACTTTTTCAGTGAGTATCGAGTATTTAGTTGCGTTATTTCAGTAACGTGTATACATATCTGCTCAGGGTAGATAGTCTTTTTTTTTTCTGAACATATTTAAAGCTTAGTCATTCGCCGAATTCCCTCCGTAAATAGCAGCGATCGGTTCCCCCGGGTGCTTTGCGGAAAAAGTGGACGCACTAGATGTTTTTTTTTCGTGTGTTGTTATCACAGCGTGGAAAGTTTTGAGACCGATGTGTCCTTGACCGAACACCCAGAAACGACTCGTCTTGGCACTCGGCTCCCCCCCCCCCCCCTCCTTCCTTACCCCTGCCACCCTGTCGTAGCGAATTTTCCTCCTATTGACAGAGAGCGTGCAGCCTTCGGCAAAATCACCACCGAAACCGCTACTATTGACATCGGTTCTTCACCCTCCGCACACAATTCCGAAATAAGCTTATAATGAAACCCGTTTATCATTCTCAAAAAAAAAGGGAAAAAAAAAAGAAGGACCCACCTTACTTTTTTGGGGGTGGAGACTGTTGGGGATAGCCACAACAAACTGGACGTATGATCGTTCGCTTTGAACTGGTGCCGTCGGTTAAAGTGACCCCCGTGGTGATTAACGTTTTTTAGCTCTCCTTCTCCGAGACGAATCGTACGGGTGGTTTAGCCAATGCCAGCGAGAAGGCAAGGCCTGTACCTAACGTCATCATCAGTGGATGCCCGACCAGCCCCAAACGGCGAGCATGCCGAAGCTCGAAAACGCTAGCTAGACAGTGCTGCCTGGATCCACTAGTGATGACGTCATGGGGGGGGGGGCGCTTGTCTTCTAGGTGATATTGGTTTAGCCGCCACTTTGGGGTTGAGGGGTCGGTCAGGCTTCTTGGAATAGCCGTACGGTTCAGTCGATCACTGAGTTGCTGTCGGGGTTGGAGAAAACGCTGCTCGCCCGCCCGTATGTCGAACCACAACGTGTTAACAGCTCTTTTTTCTTTTTACAATTTTTCTTGCAGATGCATTTTGAAATCAAAATTGCTTCATGGCCCAACATGTTTCGCTTTCAAATATCTTATCACAAACGGAACCTAGGAGTTGGTAGACCGTTCTTTCGAGAGGATTAATTCGATGCGCGAGCCGAAAATGCCGTCATAATCTCACGAAATGGCGTCAGGGTGTGACAACTAATAAATGAGGGAACAGAACTGCCAGGCTCGACTCGGAAGTGAATGAAGCTTGTGCGCGAACGGTACTTAATTTATGGGTGCGCTTCTAGTAAACGACAGTATGACTTCATACAAGTCCTTGATTATGGTCGTGGCTTCTCAATGTGCCCTGCGACCGTGCATTTCAAACTATGACATCGTCATGGGGTATTGAGGGTAGCTTGGCGATACTAATAATACCCCGTATTCTAGTAAACTTGTAGCGATACCAACGTTCTCTCTATTTTCTCTTCTTCCTGTTTCTTTCTATGTGATGATTTTCTTCTACATTTTGTTTTATTTTATTTCCTAAGATCCCTTTTGTAATGATGTTTACCTACATTTAATTTGTTATATTTTATGATTCATTTCACTGTGTAGCAAACATACTCTAAAAGATTGTTTTCCTCGTCGTTTTCCCATCTCCATGCATTGCGATAAGGGAAACCCTCCGAGCAAACTTGTACTGCATATTTATTCGCGTATTATTTATAAGCTTTGTCCCAATCACAAACCGGCTCGAGCTGTCTGCTCCCGCGAGCTGATTTGGGATTGGGCCAAAGCTTATCTAAAGCCCAGAGATATCTGTCTCATTTTGTTGTAAAAACAATAAAACTAAACAAGAAACGCCAGTTGTCGTACATGAGAGACTCACGCGATGACTTTCAATTTAGAATCGGCTTGCGGGAGCAGACCACAAGCCGATTGGGGATTGGACCAAAGCCTTTGGTCACGGGTTCACAGCAACTTGAAAGTCACCACACGTCTCACTCTGACGCCTCTTCGGCAGCGAAACGTTTTCCGCTCCTGCGGCCCTACACTCGTGAAACACAAAAGTTGGAGCTAAAAGTTCGCGGAGCGCGCCGATTGGACGCCGGCGAAAAAAGCGCGAAGTCATCGTCGTGATAGGTCAGTCATTGCGCTTTGTCAAGTTCGGCCCCAGCTTTGTGTTTGACGAGTTTAGAGTGCCTGGCGCGCTTTTCCCGAGTTACACTTTGTTTCAGCTTAAGTTCATACGCAGCCGATGCTACAAGCGCGAGTTCCGGGCTTTCAGCGTCCCTGCCAAGCACGCGCGCTCGTGCAGTGCAAGCACTGTCCAGGGCCACACGCTCGTGCTTCTAACTTTGGCTGCGTCTGAACTTAATTATCTGTATAGTTTCGATTTTCCGCTACCGTGATTGCCGAAATTCGCCACGCAATAAGTTAAATTAGGATATATTTTTTTAGGTTCCTTATTTGTTTGAGTTTTCGTATGCGACGGGCTGCCAATCTCTAGTTGAAACATGCTCTCTAAAACAAAGTGCTAAAAAGTTACTTAGTGACTTTTTGTTAATAAAGTGTCTAATAAGCACTCTACACATGCGTCCTTCTTACGTTCACCGCCGTGGACAAAGTAATCCCGAAGGAACAGCGTCTTTATTTAAAGTTCCATGTTTAAAAAAAAGGGAAAGAAAAAAGAATACACTTTAATTTTTACGTGATACACACTGTATATTATATACATATATTTGTACGCTATATATTCATTTCTTCACGAATACCAGTCACGATTTAGCGTCAAGCAGCGACGACCCTCCTGAGGCCAATTATCATTCGAGCCTCAAGGCCGTAAGCAGGAAAAGTCGAATGCGAGCACGTATCTATAGGAAGAGGGAATGTATAACAGATGCCTTCTTCCTCTTGGCTCTATGCACCGAGAAAGTGAGGGAGATGAGAAAACGAGAGGGGACGTCAGAACGGCGAGCTCTGATTGGAACGATTAGAGGGTAGATCTAAAGCTATAACTGCCTTCGTCTCCACTGCACTCGTCGAAAGCGTCAAAACGTGGAATGCCGGCGTGCGGCTTTCGAATTCGAACACGTGTGGTGCCCGGAGCGCGTCTCCGTCTGGTGTGTTTCGCGTCTAACCTCGCCCATACATCAAAAGTGGTTCCGAAGTGGCAACAAACGACGTCACAGAAGCCGGAGTGTCATGCTAGAGAGCCTCAAGTATGAGTGTGTTCAACTGCTAGTACGGGGTACGTGTTCATGTTTCGCTGTGGGTCTATGGGGCTAGGGGTGGTTTTTCAACGTAAATCCGGTTAAAAACAGCTCTGGAGACGCTTGAAGATTTTACGCGAAGAATAACACTTTTCTATAGACCCCATGTTTGTTCCGATAGGATGAGCATTTTGTAAACGCGAGAAAGTGTATAATACGCCATCTCTAACGCCGCCATTAAATTGCAAAAGCTCTCTATGGCTTGACTTGAACACACTCTTACTCGAGACTCTCTATGTCATGCTGTCGGATGTCTCGGTCCTGGCGGTGTGTCAAAGAAATGGCGGCGAAAAGGACGAGCGAACGCGAGTGTCGCTGCCTTCGCGGCGTCCCAAGCTCTATAGCTGCCGAAACTTCCGTGGACTGTCGCACTGGAGAGTGGCCTGCAGCCGAACAGGCGTCCGCCACATACACCACAGCTGCTGGGACACCGCCAGGATCGCAACAGGCGACAGCATGATCGTTCTATGACGCCACCAGGCGGAAATCGAGGTTTTTTGTTGTTGTTGTTTTTTTTGGACGCGGTAAACACACAGTTGGAGACGCGTTCCAAGACTTCAGGACTATCCAACTAATCCTTCCAACCAAAGCTCGGCGTTCTGACGCCCCCGTCCCGTCTCCTCCTCTCTCTCAGTGTATCGGCGCATAATTTCCGACACGCGATAATACATGTCCATTCACTGCTCACTTGATGGGGACCCGAGCTATCCACGTGGAAAGTTTCGGGATGTGTCGAATGGAGAAGTATAAGATCCGAGGTTGTATGACCGATGAGTCGAAATCTTTCCTGATCAGAAACGGTGAATAACTGTTGGAGTAATACATCGTTGCTCCGCTTCTTTTCTCAGGCAGGCGGTACACAATAAGTCCAAGGTCACGCCAATGACGTCATGGAAAACCGGTGCTTCCCATCTGCATGCAACGAAAACGCGGCTGACTGACTTATCATAATCACGACCACGACGTCCGTCATTTTCCTCGCGTACCTCTTATTTGCAAAGCAACGACAAAGAACTGAGCAAAATGAGTGGGAAAAAAACACCCCCTCCCCTTCAATAAAAGAAAAAACAAAACAAGAAAAAGTCATAGGAGCAAGCAGAGACGACGACGGACGAGCGTGCTGTCAAGGTTGCCAGACGAACAAGGCCAAGACCAACGAACTCTGGGGCAGCGAAAGTGCAGCGTCCCCGTGACACAGTTTTGGCCGAGCTCTATTCGCGCACGACCTCGTGGCCGATCGCCGCACGCCGACGAACTACCGAGAGCCACTGAACGTTGAGCGAGAGGTCTTCGCGACGTGCGTCGCCTCTCTTTTCGTTTATTTTTCTTTTCTGATGGTCGTGCCCTGCGGGGCAGCTCTTTCTCGGAGACAACGCGGAAGGAAGAAGCGGCGCTGCGACCACAGACAGGCTACACACGGAGATTTCCACTCGGGGAGATTTCCACTCGGGGCTGACACTCGGCGAGAAAGTAGGCGAGAAAGTCGGCGAGACCGCCCTTGGCGCCGACCGATCGCGGCGGTAGGCAGTTTTGCCGACTTTCTCGCCGAGTGTCTGACTTTGAGCCCGAGGCAGACAACAAGTCGATGGCTCGCGTTTGGATTAAGACGCCCATAGCTAGCAGACGGCCATCATAAAAGCAATTAATAAAAAAAAATTGAAAGAAAGAGATGAATCTGGGTTAATTGTTCTAGATGGTTAGTTTGCGTGGGAGAAGAGATAAGGAAGATTAAAGGATAAAGGAAGAGAGAGAGGAAAATGAGACAGCAGCTCAATGTAACTCAAGAACTACAAAATAAAGCTCTGCCCGCCCCCCCCCCCCCCCAAAAAAAAAAGAAAAAGAAATGCTCATCATGCAATACCTAATGCGCCGAAGCGGCTTGAATATTAGGTGTAGCCTTTTATTTTTGTAAATACAACCTGAAAAGAAAAAAAGAAGGCGCTATAGCTTATGCTTTTTTTACTTCCGTCGACATCCAGATTAGTGTAGTGAAGCCATTTTCTCTCAGAATTTCGGGGCAGAGCCTGTCTTGCAGTTCTTAGTTTGAAACAAACTGTATTGCTGCAGTGACGCGCCAACATGACACTCGCACTCTGAAAATGGTTCGTTCGATTTACCGATTTACCTGCACTTTTTGCACCTGCGTAGAAAAGTGTAGGACGCTGTACTTGCGGCACGCGTATTGAAATACGACCCGTAGTGCACAGCCCCAAAATTTTCTGCACCGGTGCAGGAGGTGTATATGTAAACCGAACTAGCCTAAAGCCAGGGTCACACTGCCTATACTTCATACAGAAGACAGTTTGCATACAGATTCGAACGCGAGTCCACGCGAGATCCGAGCTTCGAATGCAACATGCCAATAAGTTCAAGAAGAAACTTGGGCACGCAGCATTCGAACCATTGACCTATTGCGGCGACTCGTGTTTGCAGACTGTATTTTGTATGATGTACGGGCTTGTGTTGCCCCGGCTTAAGAAGTTGATATTTTAGAGAACGACGTCCAGACCCACGTCATTCGTTGCCTGGTTACACCTAACGTGACAAACACCAATCCTTTTGTCCGTCGACGAAACAAAATACCTTTTTCTTTTTTTGGTAACTCGAGGATTCAACCGCAGTACCGCCTATCGTCTCAAACACATTATTTTATGCCACTCGAAGGGCAAGTATCGGTAATTCACAAAAAAGGAGATAAAAATAATATGACGAACTATAGGCCGGTGTCAATTTTACCGGTATTCTCAAAAGGGTTAGAAAAAATAATATGCGCACGATTGACTTCATTTTGTGATAAACATAATGTGCTTACCGATGCACAGTTTGGATTTAGGAAAAATCGCTCCACCGAACTCGCGTTACTTGAGGCAAAAGAATTTATCTTGAGAAATTTTGAACAAACACAAATGGTATTGGGGGTCTTTATAGATTTCACAAAAGCTTTCGACTATCTAGACCATAGCTTACTCATAAAAAAACTAGATTTTTATGGAATCCGTGGCCAAGCATTAGCGCTCATGCAATCATACTTATCTCACCGCAGGCAGTACGTTAACATCAATAGTTACTGCTCAACTATACAACCAATAAGTACTGGGGTACCTCAAGGCAGCATTTTAGGACCGCTTTTATTTAATCTATATGTTAATGACATAGTGGACATCGGCGTGACAGCTAAATTTTTGATATACGCAGACGATACAACAATGTTGTTTGCAGGAAGTGATCACAGCGAGATCACCGATGCTGCAAACGCCGCTCTAAGTAAGTTGTACGACTGGACAGAAAGTAACTATCTAAAGATCAACACAAACAAAACAAAATATATCTTGTTCCGCCCTAGAAATAGAAACGTTAGCCTGCCTGCCGATCTCTTGATAAATAGCTCACCGATTGAAATGGTTAAAGATTTTAAAACCTTAGGTGTGATCTTCAATGAGCATATGACCTGGGACTCACACGTCAGAAATATAGCTTCGAAATTAGCTGGTGTCATTGGATTAACATATAGAAACCGCTTTGTGCTTCCGCTCTTCGTTAAGAAAGTTATATACAGATCGTTATTTTGTTCGTACCTTAACTACTCGCATCTCGTCTGGGGCACGACCACAGTGACTAACCTAAACAAAATTCACCTACTTCAGAAAAGAATGATGCGTATAATCCACAACGCCCCTTACGACTCGCATACGGAAGAATTCTTTAGAAGTTTAGACTCACTGGCGGTTCAGAATATGTATAGCTATAGGCTCATTTGTACGTACAAAAATCAAACATATAATCGCATTGAAACAATTCCTAAATTATCACACTTGACGAAAAACATCCCCGTGTATGAAACACGAAGGCGGGAATACTGGCAGGTGACCACTAACAGAACTGCATACGGAGATCAAATGTTGAGGCACACCTTGCCAAAACTGTTAAATCATCTGTCATGTAATGAGCTAGATATACATAGCACATCATTTAAACAATTACGAAATTTTTTACAACCATGAGAAAGACAGAAAGCAAAAGTGTGTACGGCGCTGGCCGCACTCAGTTTGTATTATGTATTTTTAGTTTACCTCGCAGTGTACTTGTATTACATACCGTATTTCTCATCGTGTTTTCCGGATGTTGACTGTTTCTGTGTATTTTATTGTAGATCACTCGTAATGTGTTCATTTTTTTTTACATATTTCTGCAATTTGAATAGGCAATAAGGATCTACGCTGTAAACAACCCTTTTTTTAATGTGTTTACTTTCATTGTAATTTTTTTTTTTAAGTTTAGGCTTTTTAAGTAAAGTCGAACTTTGTGTAACGATAGGGAAAGTGCTGGTACGTTTCTCAATGTTGTTTAATATTTCTTCCCAGTGCTCCTGACACGCCCTTTTGTATTTTCACTAACTATATTTTTGCTTCCTAACTCTTCAGTGTATATTTTTCCATTGCCGCCGCCACTGCCTCTGTAGGGGGGCCGAGGACCATGTCAAGCTGATTTATCAGCTTTTTTCCTCGGCCTCCCCCCATTTTGTAAATGGGAAAATAAACTATTTGATATTTGATATTTGATATTTTATTTGACGGCCTAGTCTATTGAGGCCCGTCATCGAAGAAGAGTTTTGACATCTTTTATTTTGGTTATCCTGCCGCGTGGTCTAGTGCCTTCGTAACGGACAATCGTCGGTTTTATTTATTTATTAATACTGCTAGAAATTTTTGGGGCTGTCACACGCGTTCAAAAACGCACGCATGAATGCTAAACGTGAAGACGACACCTTCCCACGTGCCGCATATTCAGCAAAGAAAAGCTTTTTTGCTGATTCTTGAGACAGTATATGGGAAGTCGTGCCCAATGTATCATAGCAGTTTTCGTGTGTCGGTGAAAAGTTTCGGTGTCTACTATTTTGGGGTACGATGTCAAGGCCTATAGTAGTTTTCGCAGTGTTTGATCGCTGTCGAGGCTCCTTTGCAGGAGAGCGTGTGAGAACAAGACACAAGAGAAAACCACGTGCAGCAGCGCGGGGCTGCTGCACTGTGGAAGCTTACGCTAGCCTTCACAGCGTAGCACAAAACAGCTGACGTTCTTCGTCGAGTTTCGTCCATAGATCGGAGTGCTTTTTTCTCCGAGTCGTCTGCGGGAAAGTTGACGCACAGGCACATTTTTAGGGTACAGGATTCAACACGTTTCATCTCACGCAAGACGGAGCAAGGGGAGAGCGAGGAGACGAGGGAAAGTTTTTTTTTATTCGATGGAGGAAAGAGTTTCTTTCTATAGCCTGGTTGGGTTCCTTTGGCGCACGAAGACCGAAGGAGATAGCCCTCAATGCCACCACGAAAAGCCGAGAACGCAGCCAGGAAAACGTTGCCGATTAAATCCTTCGAGCCACGTATTCGACATCTCAAGGCCTCGCTGTGCCGCCCGAGCCAGGTTGTTTTCTAGTCTTCGGCAAAGGGACGCCTTGGTCGTCTTTCGTCTCTAAATAGACCAGAGAAAGCGTTCGCTGCAATGTCGCGCAAAGCTGGCGTGCGACCAATAAGGAATGTTTCCTTAAGAGTACAGGAAGGGTGCTAAGATAAGATCAGCCATCTTTTGTACGCCTGCAGCAAAAGAGGCGATTGACATGTTGACAGGCAACCGTAGACACACGCGCAAGCTGAACTATACCGCTCGATTACTTCATTATACTCGAGCTAATATACATCATTCTAATATTTACAAGAGTACTCAGCCCAGCTTCCGATGTCCTCAGCCCAGCACGAGCATGTTCGTCGCTTCAGAAAGCGAGGAAATCACGCGCCATACGCACGAACACTGAAAATAGAACTGGCCAGGAGTCCTTTTTTTGGAAAGGTCTAAAAACAAACCCACAACACAATTACGGCCCTACAGGGGTATTCACTGGACGCAGGCACGTAGCCAGGGGGGGGGGGGGAGGGGGCCGCCCCCGCCCCGAATCTTCCATTTTGCTGAGGCCTCCTCTCCCCCCGGCCCCCTCATACAGCATTTGGTCATGGGCGCCCCCCCCCCCCCCCCCCCGAAACAAAATCCTGGCTACGTGCCTGACTGGACGTCATATTTGAGTGCGTTGTTTTGAGCGCATGCCCAAAATGAGCTCACATTAATTGACCGCAAGACCGGCAATCTTGATGGTGTCGAATGCACGTTGCCAATGAACTGTGGAAGTTCCCTATCAGCTCGCGCTCAGCAGTCGCGCACACAGCTATGGTCGCCAGTGAATACTCTTAGTTCGGGTGGTGCTTAGGGCAGGATGACCCTTAAGCCGGGGTCGTATACCTCTTATACGCCATACAAAAGACTGTCTGCATACAGATATTCGAACGCATGCAAGTCAACGCGAGATCTGTGCCTCGAATGCCGCATGGCATTCAGTTCAAGGAGGAAACTTGGCAGGCGGCATTTGAACCAGGGATATTGCGGGGACTCGTGCTTGCAGACTGTATGATGTATCATGTATGAGTAAAGTGATTCCGGCTTTAGTCTTTCAGTGCCTGGGGTAGGTGGTGCTCATAGTTCAGGTAATGCATTGGGCAGGTTTTTTTTATGGAAACAGATTACGTCACGTCACTGTCTCTTTGTGACACTGCGCGCACTTTCCTTCAGCAGCACCCGGATACAAAGCCTTTCCGCCGAATTTTCTGGGTCACCAAGAGAGGGGGAGCGCGCTTTTCTGTCCTTTCCAATCCTTGTTCCGCACGCTTTCTATGCCTCTTTCTACTCCTCTCTTTCTTGCACTTTCGACCCCTCTCCACTCCGCTCGCTTTTTCACACCACCTGCTTCTGCTCCTCCCGTTCCTGCGTGCTAGGTCCGTAGCTAAAAAACAAGCTGTGTCCGTAGCTTAGCAGCGCAACACGTCTGTTCCGAAACCGCGCTCCACTGTACCCACCTTCCCCGGGGTCCTTTGTTCCGAGGACGCTGGTCGGAAGTAATTGTGCAGCCCCATTCAAAAGCGGCGACAGCAACGGCTTGGCGCTCCGCTGCTGACGCTCGCACTACGCTCGCACACCGCGGTGACCGGCGTTCTATCCCTGCCACCAGTTGCCGTTCTTTTTTTTTAAGACTGTTTAGCAGTTACGAACTGACCGACCTATACGGCTTGCAAGTTCGTGCACTCCTTGCGCACCTCGCGCGTTTGCTTACTGGGCCTCAAACGCGCCCACGTGATTCTGTTTCCCCCCAACCTCAACCAATGACGGCGCACGCTTGGTTGCCTCGTCATCTCGCGTTCCCTACGCGCTCTCTCTGTTGCCCTTTGATTGGTGTTCTCACGCTGACGTTCCGATGCGCGCGAAAGACGCATTTTGGAACACTTGCTCGCTGTTCACATTTCGTGCTTACAAGCGGATCCTGAGGTTGGTTGGCCCGGTTGGCCGTATAAAGCTCCCGCTTTAAAACAAAGAAAAGGGCATGTCCCTCTGTCGTTCTCGTTCACTATGCGCAGAGCAAGTCGTCTGCCTCTTGCGCGGGGGTTGTGGTGACGTCAGAACAACACCGAGCTCTGATTGGCTTCGAATGGAAAGATAGTGGGAAGACCTCAATGCTAGATGCCATGAGGTCTACCCACTATTTTTTTCAATCGGCCAATGAGAGCTTAGCTTTCTGACATCATCGCAACCCCTGTACAAGACGCAGACGAACTTGTGCTCCGCATTGTCACTGATTACAGCGCCACTGCTCATGAATCATAAAAAAAGACCCGACATTCGCTGCAGACACGCTGACAAAACTATCTGCAGACACGCCTTAAAGGCCGACGACCAGACTCGAGATTCTGCAAGGCAGAAGATCCTCCTCGCCATGGAGAAGAAAGAAACAGGCAACGGTGGACAGGGTAGGAGGAGGGAAAGGAGCAAGCAGGGGAAAAGGGGAAAGAGCGAACTGTTCGTCGGTCTTTAAGCGTTATAGAAGGCTTCGTACGTACTGTGTATGCTTCGAGCATCTCTACAGACAGTTTTTTGTAGGATCATTGTGAGACAAGGAAGGTCCCAGACGGTGTCTGCACACTGTCTTTTGTATGATGTTTTAGTAGAGGGACCCCAGTTTTAATAAGATACGCAGGAAGCGACCTATTGTACACCCACGCATCTTGCTTTGTGACTCGCTATGCGGTCCTCTTGAGGCCTAATGCCGGAATCTCATTAACTGCGGAGCGATACTGAGATGTTTAAAAATGCGAGTGACTACAGGTTCTTCGCCAAATGAATGAGCGGGGCAATCAAACGCAGGATCTTCACTCTCGGAAGTACCGCAAGGGGGTCCCCAATCATCGGTCCTCCTTTACAACCTTCTTATCAAATGAGAATCAATTCGGTAGAACGGTCCACTTGCCACGAAACGCGTTGATTGAATTATTATCGCGAGTTGAAGTACGTTCCACTTTATGTAGGAGAGATGCCGAAGCTACGAGCATATGTAACCCTAAACGATGATTATGCGGGATGGCACCGAGGGAAGGTAGGAGACGAGAGGGGAGGTCAGAACACCGAGCTCTGGTTGGAATGATCAGGGGGTAGAGCTATAGCTACCTTTGTCTCCACTACACTCGTCGAATGTGTTAGAACGCGAAACTCTAACGTCCGGTGTTAACGTACGAACACATTTGAACAGAGCAGTGGAGACAAGGACAGCTGGCTACGTCTACCAACTTATCATTTTTACAAGAGCTCGGTGTTCTGATCCTCCCCTCTCGTCTCCCTCAGTTTCTGCCCGTGGTTCTTGTAGCTTCTGCTACGCTCGCAGCTAACGTGATACTGAACACACTAAATAATAATAATAATAATATTAATAATTTTGTTGTATGTATCTTTATACAGCCGGAAGTTAGTCTATAGTGGGCATCTGGTGTCAGCTGTTACATGAGAAATTTAGCCAGTACTGTATATCACAACTGCTAGCCAGGGGACTTCAACGTGCGCCACGCAGTAGTGATACACGGCCGCACGCCGGTACTATGCTCATCAAGATCGGGCTGGGCTGGGGATTGAAACCATGGATCCCTGCGTTCTGCAGCGTGAGCTTTTGCTCTACGTGCTCCGAGCTGAGGTGCGCTGGTTTGCGTATACCTCAGCTAGTAGAACAAAATACACCTTGTAAATAAGAGCTGTATACAATAGTTTTAAAGTTCGGAAGTATATAAGGAAGTTTATCCTGACCAATCAGGAGGGAAAACACGCAGATGTGTATTTTTGTAAACATCTTTTATATTAATGTAAGAACAAACATAATAATCGCGGTTGCTGCTCCGTCAACTTAATGGATCGGTGACAGTTCTCATCTTTTTTCATCTTTCCTCACCCATAAAAAAATATTACCTTATGAAAACAAGAAAAGTCAGATTTTAAAGTTTTCTTCTGCCCTGCTAAGTATAGAACAAAAAAAAAGTGCTGTTTGAGTAAAAAAAGAAAAAGCATTCGCATTGATGCAAAAGAAATAACGCTTCGAGTAAACAAGTTCCTTTCCAGTGCTGCTTGGTAATTCACCATATAAAACTAAAGAAGACGCAGTGGTCACACAGGGACACCCATAGTGTCAATAAGGTTTTACGAATAGTACGTCACAAATAAGAATAGAAGATGAACGTGACACTGAAAATAAAGATTTAATGAGGACGACTTGTGCCTACGAACTTAAAGATAATGCCCGTATCTTGCGTCGGAGACGGAAAGGGCGACTGAATCGAAGTAGCCCATTACCGCTACTTTTATAAACGCGGGAAGTTCAGGAATGTTCCAAACTAGAACACAGGATGACAGCCGAGAATGATCCGGAGCCTTCCAGAAGAGTGCAGATTTAGAAAAAGAAAAAACCGGCCCAGTGGGGTTCGAACTCATATCCTCCGCATGACAGCCGCGTTCGTTGCCAACTCTACGCGGCAATACTTGCATCTTTATTCTGATCGAAATAAAAGTAAAATAATAATAATAGTAAAAATAATTTCAGGTAAAGGGACAAGACGAATATCAATTTAAAGAGCTTAATAAGCGATCGCACTTTCAGACATGATACGAATCAAAAGCTACTATTCCTGGCTTGTTTCTGTTGTTTCGTCTCGCTATCAAAATAATGATAGGAGGACCCGGGAGCAGACTAATGCAGCCGACCTTCGGAGCTTCCTCTACGAAATGGTTTTCCCTACGCGATAGCCTTGGTGCATAAAGGTCGCGCTTTGCTTCTCTTTTGTTGAAATAAATACGGAACGCGGCAGCGAAAAGAACGAGGGGGCCGTGAGATGAGTTGTTGTCATTAGGAGCTGGCCTAATTTCTCAATTTAGTCACCGCTCGTAAACTCGGCGCAACTAGTGCGAGACGTTATTGCCGTCTTCGTGTGTGTTGCTAGGGCAGACGTTTGTTCACTGGTCATTCTCGAATCGCGTGAGTCTTTTCTACCGCCAATTACCGGTAGGCTGATATCGACTTGTGCGTAACGCGTTACAAGGAACGCGTTACTTGTACTTAGTTACTTTTTTCGCTAACGAATTAACGACCTAGTTACTTTTCGAGAGATCAAACGAGTAACGTATTTGCGTATTACTTTTTGATGAAGTAACGACGAACGGTATCTATTGTTACTTCTGGAGGGGAACAAGACAAGTGCCCAACCTATCCCGAGTTCGTTCCTGTGATTGTCAAGGCCAAACGACGCTGGATAAACAATAAAAAGAAGTGTACAAGGTACTTGACTACAGTCACAGTTATCCCTGAATGTATGCGCTAAAAAGCGAGCAATTATTAATTATTCTAAATATTGAAAGGCGGCTACTACTCCAGAAAAAAAATAAAGAACGACAGATTTGGAGCAAAGAGAAAGTAAGCGTATTCTTCTGATGTAAAACGTTCCTTTTAAATCTCAGTAACGAGTGACTTACTTCTAGCCACTCCCAAGCTTTGTTGACCAGAACAGTCAAGGACGAATCACGAAATGAGGTCATGGGTTAATTTTTTCTCGCACGTTCGTAATGTATTAAGGGTTATAGGTTGACTGGGACGACTATGTACAGCGCACGCGAAGCGTCAGTCACTCGACAAATGCATTCTCCTTGGGCCGAGCCACTCTTCAAGCCGGCAGAGCTCGCGCAAGTGCACAGCTTGACAGAACAATCGCTGACAAAGCAGCGTGGGTGTTTAAACAAAACAGTACCGTATTTTTCGGACTCTAGACCGCGGACTATACACAGGTTTAAAAGCTGAAATTTTACGCGATGCAGACTATCTTTAGATGGGAACAATGTTAAAGTGGCAGTGTGGGCGAGTTGGTACATAATTAACACACAAAAAAACGAGAGAAAAAAAGAAAATTGAAAGCAGGAGGAGAGGGCAGTACACAGGATCAGCGCTGAATGGCAACTGGAATTATTATTGGAAATCTATACGAGGATTTGTTTTTGGATTGGAAATTGGAAATTATAGGAAAACTATACGAGGATTTGTTTTTACGAAGTTGTTTCATAAGATGAGACGTGACAGACTTCGTGAATGACAGAGCACGCTAACGATAATTGACGTCCGAATGCAAACTTCTTTACGAGTTAATGACGCAGGCATTAGTAAATGGGTGCTGTGTACGATTTTATTTTCTTATGTGCGGATGAGGTACCAGGTGTCAACTATAAATCCGGTGTGGACATTTTTGGTGGAAAAAAATATTCATCAGAAAGTTGCGTCTGCAGAGAGGCTTGTACGCAACGCGCTACTTTTATCTAGTTTATTTTCTTTTTTAAGTAACGAAGTCAGAACTTGTTATTTTCATTGAGAAGGAACGAGTAACGTCTTTTCGGTACTTTTTCTGATGGAGCAACTAGTAACGATATTAAGTCACTTCTGGACAGGAATGTGTGCAACACAAGTTTCCCTAATTGGTTTTCACCCCTGCTCGCGCCTGTAAATTTCAAAACAAAAAAGCGCAAAGAAAATATAAAGTTGCCCATGAATGCATTTAAAAGCTGGGAATAGTAAAGAGACAAAATATTGGAGGGCGGCTTCGTAAAGACAACAGATACAGAGTAGCGAGTAAGTAACTCATGACTGTCAAGCTGATGTAACGCGTTGCTTTTAAATCGCAGTAACGAATAGCGTACTTAGTTACTTTTTGAGCGAGTAGAGAGTAACGGTATCTGGTTTCAGTAATCGGTGTACATGTCTACGTACGGGCTCCTAATACACAGATAAATACGCGACAAAGAATGGCCCCAAAGCGTCCCATACCTTGTGGATGTCGACGAGCAGAAGCTTGGCGCCCAGCCTGGCGAAACGCAGCGCCAGTTCCCTGCCCACTCCGTGTCCCGAACCGGTGATCAAAACGACCTTCCCGGCCAAAGATTTCGTCGGCACGGGCCAACGAACCGCCTCCAGAACCGCGATCCACAGGCACTGAACCATCAGTACAACGAACTCGACGAGGACCAGCAGCACTTCAGTGACGTTCATCATGGTGCAACACCTCCGCGGACCGAGCGGCACGAACCCCCAAATAGACTCCGATCTCTTCCTTCACGACCACCGCGTTGGAGAATTGTGGCCGAGACGTCGAACGTTCAGCGGCACTTGGAATCTGACGCCACTCGCAGCGCTCCTCGCACACAGCCCGAGAGAAGAAGCCATGCCGGAGAAGAACCGTCTCCCCGAAAACCAAAACTACAAACGAGGAAGTGACGTCCTTTGACGGCGAGCGAATGAGAGGGCTGCCGGACGTGACGTCTCCGAAACTTTGAACCAGTTGTGGTGGGGGCAGTCCGTGTGGTTCGTCTAGTGCGGTTTTGGCTTCGGAAGCTTCGGATAGATGTCGAACGGGCTCTTGGGGAGCAGGCGCGCAAGTTGGGCCGATGTTGGCGTGGCCGTCGGGCATTTCTCTTTTTCCTGGAGGGCTCACTACTGCGGCCTTTAGTGTGTTGTTTTGATGGCTTCAGTGTGCCGTTTCTCGAATGAATGGGACTCTTGGAGTGACGTCATGCGGTGTTAAACGCATTGAGACGAGACGTGGAGGACGTCGTGGTGCGTCCTGTTACCGTCGTAAAGAGCTGAGCGGACGGGAGGGAATAAAAATAATAATTATCCACGATCTAAAACAAATAAAAGCTTTGCGTTTACGGCATAGGCGGTCTGTCGATTTCGAAGACGTCAGCCTCTTGGTTTTCACGCGAACCAGGCATGATGATCCAATCGAATTCTAGAGACGTTCTAACAACATCACTTGCACACTTTATTTGAATTGGTTAAAAAATAATGTCCATTCTCAACAGTATTCCGTTGCTTGTATTACTCGTTTATGTCAGCCTGAACCGGTTGCCCCGGTTACAAAATATAGTTACACGTGCATGGGAGATCCCATATATTAACGCACGCGCAATTATATTGCGCGGGACGGCAGTAATATAACTTCAATAAAAAATATATATTCTAGTTTTTTTTTTTATAAAGTTGCAAGCGATACAAACATGTCTGGTGATGCCACTGGGTTCAATCAATAGAAACTGAGACGTCAGCCACCGAGACGTCCGCAACCGTGAATAACGCCCCGTATCGATATGGGAAAGAGATTTGATCCAGTGTCTCCAAGACTGAGTGCGCTCTTCAGAAGTTACACCTTTTATACACCTTAATTGGTGTACATGGCACCAGAGTGTCGAACCGGAACCAAACCGAACCAAAACCTGAACCGAACCGTTGTTTTTAGCCAAACCGGAACTGAACGGAACCGAAATCTTCGCCGCCATCTTGGAACTGAACCGGAACTGAACCGGAAACAATTACTACGGTAACCAATTCAAAGCGGTTCATGTTTTTCTTTTTTTTTTCCTTTTTTGTTAGTATCACAAAAGGAATATATGAGAAACAAAAATTGGCAGCTATATTTCTATGGATTGATCAAATCGTCATATACTGTATAGGCAATTGCAGTGTATGAGAAATTGTGGGTCTTCGTGGAGTTTTTGTATTGACACCTTGATTAATGCTGTGTCACGTGGTCGCGAGACGTCATTGAGTTAAGACATGCTGTCAGTAATGTTACGTCAGGCGGCCCGTGACTCACTGTGTCAAGTCGATGTAAATTGAGAATGTCACTTGATTTATTAGCGCTGTTGACCCGTGACTTCACATGACATCACAACTTTGCACAAAAGTTACTAGATTAGCTCACTTACGGAACTGCCCATCAGCGCCGCCAAATATTCGGTTAATGGCTCGTGTTCAAAAACGAGAATAGCCGAACTCTAACAATGTCTGAGGCTCAGCCCATGCTCTATGCTTTGCCAGCCCCAGCGCATGACTATGATGAACACTGACGCTATATATAATTAGCATCAGATCACGTGGCAGCTTGTTCTAAATGTGGAGATCAAAGCTGTTTCTTTCCTGTATTTTTTCTGCGCCATTGCGCGGAGAAGAGAACTAATGGGCGTTTTTGCAAGTAATCAACTTCAGGAATGAGTTCTTAGTGGCATTTACTGAAAGTACAAAAACGGTCGCAGGATCTAGTTTACATAAACACATAATTGAAGCACTCAAGCGTACTATTTTCGTTGTAGCTAAACTGCCTCAGGAAGTTGTCCCCGAGAATAGAGGCATTTAAACGACTAAATGCGACTTATTAATCCGACGTTACTGGAGAAGAGAACTAATGGGCGTTTTTGCAAGTAATCAACGTCAGAAATCAGCTCTTAGTGGTATTTACTGAAAGTACAAAAACGGTCGCAGCATCTATATTACATGTACACCTAATTGAGCCACTCAAACACACTATATTCGTTGTTGCTGAACTGCCTCAGGAAGTTGTCCCCGAGAATAGAGGCATTGAAATGACTAAAGGCGACTTATTAATCCGACGTTACATGGAACTATAAGTGTGTACGGGAGGGATACCTGAAAAAAAGGTCCTAGTGGCCTCAGATGGACAGCCGAACGTTCGCAACCGCTCTATATCTCACAGGAGTGTCATTCTAAACTTCTTTAGCAAGCTTCGACCACATCCGTATTTTGTTTGAACTTCACGTTTTTTGGGGTGCAAAATAAATGCAATGGAGGATTACTATTAATGTTAACGAGTGGCATAAATATAATTGTCGAATAAACACCCCCAGACGGAGGAGTGAGCTCCTTCAGGAATAAAAGGTATTCTCGGAAAAAGCAACGAAGAAAAAAAATAAAACAATATCAAGGAGGGTAGGGGGGGGGGGGAGAGTTTTACAAACATAATTTGTTCTAAAGGTTCCTCTTCCCCGCATCTTCGGCTACAGATCAGAAAACGTGGCCCCGAAAACCACCTTGTTTACAAAAACACTCTTGCCAGAAGGCACGTTTTGGTGGTGCCAGACTTTCGCTTCGTTCCTCACGACGCTGCACCAAGCACGAATGATTTGCGTCTCGAATACATGGCTTGCACTGAGCGCGAACCATCTGCAGCGTGCCTTTTGCACAACCGAATTTGATTTTCTAAGCCAGAACAAGAGAGCAATGACCACCATCATACAGTGCGATGACGTCAGGTGCAAACCATGTTAAACAGTTCCGTTTCCTGGTGAAATGTGCAGTATATATAGCAGTCTCGCGATGATATATGGCAGTCTAATAAATTGTTAGAGCGCATGACTGATAAAGTACAGAGTCGTGAAGTGAGGGCCCAAAACAAGTGCACCTAAAACCGAATATATACACTAGCCTCCAGAGGCAGTATTTCGCAAAGTTTCGAGTTCATGCAAGCTGGTGCTCAAATGGGACTTATGTTAGGAATATAAGAATCTTTCTTCTGTCCTTCACGCTATTTATGCTTAAACTAGACATATCATTACATACATATGTGTATTTCTTTTTGCGACATCGTGTATCGGATTCTTTTGAAGAATACCATTTATTATCTTTTTCTCTCTAGCATAATTCATGTATTTTGCCTTCATATCTATATCATGTGAGCACAAAGTCATTCTTGGCATACCTCGTGAGCCGGAGTTTCACACTGCCAAACAGCAAACACAAAGCACGTTTCCGCAGATCGGCTCACCAGCTGGCGTAGTTTCGAGTACCGACCTCCCGTGTCGGTCTCAAGTGGTTATGTGAACTTCATACAGACAAATTTATTGATGCACAATAAAATATATAGTTCATGCGGTGCAAATCTTTTCCGACGTTTTTATCCTCGTTATAAGTAATTCTGTATAAGTGTATAAATAATTTAAGAGAGCACGAGATAATTTTTTTTTTACTTTGAAGTAACTGTGTGTTCCTGACTCATGTATAACTTCTAAAACAATATAGATGTCTGCTATTGCCTCTTTTATGTTATTAAGAGCAATTTGATGTGTCTGTGGGCTGGACAAAAACGAAGTACACAGGGGCGCGTTGCAAAGTACGACCGTTTTTCTAATGTAACTAACATGAAACAATCACTAGGATAAGCGTCATTGGATCTTCGGCGAAAAAATTTACGGCTGAAATTTTTATACAACATTTATCATGAAGCTACTGGTGTTAATAGCTCATCATACCTCTTAAAACCAAATTATAGTTTCCAAGCGTAATGATCATGTGCACAAGATACGCGAATACTGTACTCGGACGGAGCTCTGCAAAAATTCATTTTTTGTGAGGGTGTTCAAGGACTGGAACGCTTTACAGGAATGTATAGTTTGTGCTGCAAATGCTGATATGTTCTTTTCGTTATTATTTCGCCCCCTGCAATAATGCCTTCTAGGCGCTGCAGAAGTTCTCTGAATAAAGAATAAAGAACTATGACGATCACGCTGACCGTCAGAAAGTGACCAATTTAGCAGCTGCCATGTCGAGTAGAGAGCATGGAATACTAATTCGTTATATTTAACAAAACAAAAATAATCAGTTAGCAAGGGTGAGGCTTATTTGCAAATTGAATTGACCGGCATCTTGTCAAGAGCAATCCTCAACATCCAGGCTGTGCTAGTTTATCGAGTATAGGAAAATCTTCACTTAGGTACGTGCTATTATACTTAGATACGAGTATTAGTGTGAACAATTCTGATAATATCTTTCTGCGTGATTTCTCGCCTGCATTACGGTGCTGAGTGTAAACAATGCTGGTTAGGAAAACAAGCGTCGTGTCCGCCGTTCAGTGTTTCTATAAAAGGTAGACTCAAACGTCTTGTCCTAAACTTCTGTGACATTTTAAAAATTGTATTGCTTTTAGCTCAGTCGTGTCGTCATCACATATATTGTGAAACCTACTTCGTAAACTATATTTCACGATATACATATATCGCGACGAGGTACCCATTCCACAATTTTATGCACTGTAATTATTTCCTAGGTTCAGGAGCGCAACTAGGATTCAACTTTGAATACTGCGACGCAATGTTGTACTAATCACGGGTATTTTAGGCGACCTATTACACTTCGTGACAACCTTTCGATTAAGATAAAATATGTGTGACTGAGGTAAACAAATGGATGTTGAGTCGTATAAACAGGACGTTACGTAAGTTAATTTATATTTTAATTGACCGTTGCTTCGAAATAAACAACGCTATTTCCTATTTTTGGTATACTAAAAATAAAACTGGATTGTACAAACAATAAAAAAGATGTATGGTCATTGGTTACTCGTTTTAAGGCGGAAGTAGTGCATATTGCCAAAACAACCCGGAAAATATATTCTCAATTTAGCGGTTCAAATCGGTTTGAACCGGTTTGAACCGTTATTTTGCTCCCCGGAACTGAACCGGAACTGAACCGAAAGCTGTGAACCCGAACCCGAACCGAACCAATAAAAATTTCGGTTCGACACTCTGCATGGGACACATGTGATGCCTTTCCTGGTGTTGCATAGCCCCAAAGGTGTACTTTACAAGTAAATCCCCAAAGATGTTCCAAATGCAATCAGCTTCAAAATCCGGGGTCGAAGGAAGGAACAAACATGACAGGATGGAGCTGAAAAGTGTGCATCGGTGGAAAGTTGGGCGAGTTGGTGGGGCATGTTAACACTAAAAATAAACAGCGCAAAAAAAACAAAAAAAAAACAGACGGCGTACACACACGAAGCGCAGTGAAAGGAACTGCAATACGGTGGAAAGTTGGGCAAGTTGGGAGCACATGTTAAAAGTAAAATGAGCTGCGCCAAAAAAAAAAGAAAAAAAAACGAAGCTCGAGAAGACGAAGGAGTACGCAGAGCAATTCGTGTGTGTACTTCGTCTTCTTGTCCTTCATTTTCTGCCGCTCTTTATTTTACCCAAAGGTGTAATTACAGACACTCTTCCTTTGGGGTTGTAAATACTGACTCCTTGTCCTAAAGTTGGTGACTTCTCGCACTTTCGGAAGCGTATGATTCTGCAGTTATGTCTTACACCTTTCAGCAAGAAGTGTAATTCTGTGGTAAAGTTCACCTCAGAATGGCACGTCTTTGATATGTGTTTTGCCTCTAAGAATTAAAAACAAAAATCTGTTTACTGTGTTTTGCCGGACCAATAAATGTTCTAGCTGTCGGGGAAACTTTATAGCACTCCACACGACTCAAAAGCTTAGGTAGAGTTGATAGCCCCATGTATCACCACGTGCATAACAAAGGAAGAAAGAATTCTGGTCTACTTTTGTAGTACACAAAATAAATCAAGCTTCTCATTTCTTCGTACATGGTATGAGGGTATACCCGTAGCTCAGCATGTACTATTCTTTTCAGGAATGCCGCACTCAATGATACATCTCATGGATCATATCGCCCTTGCGTTGAATAGAAATGGAGTACCCATATGTTGTGAAATAAAGAAAGGAGGGCACATCTGCGAACTCGGAGAAACTTGCGCTGTAAACGTGACAGGTCCCGGGCTTTCAATCTTCCATGTTTGAACGGTGCAGCTGACCATCGAGTCTACAATTGACGATGGTTGGTTATTAATGGGAGCTGCAGAAACAGGTGCGTATGCGTCCGAGACTCCTGAGAAGGGCCTTGAGAGTGTCCAGGACCAATAGACAGGCTCAGCACTCTCAGAAATAGGTGGTATAGTATACTTACATCCGTTGTCTCCCATATATAACACCCCAAATCTACATTTCGGCGTCCAGTCCACTGAAAGCGAACTGACGATACCAATGTTTACGAGCGGCTTGATAGCTGTGCAGTGGCGCAGACGGGCTATCCGGCACCGGCACCCGTGGCCCGTAGGTCTTTCAAAGCCCCCCCCCACCTCCCCCTACTCACCCCCTTTCATTCGCCAAGATCGCAACCAGTAAAGCCACTAACCCCCCCCCCTTCCCCGTTACTACGCGACTGTAGCTGTGTGATATAACTTACTGAAGAGCTAATGTACGTATCAAAAACTAAAAAAAAAACTGAGGTTTTGCAGCTGGGTTATTAAAACCTTGAGTGTTTTCCTGTAGCTATTTTAATAAGTCGTATCAGTCGACTATCACGCTGCTCGTGCAAGTTGGTATCGTCTGCTCGACGTCAGTGGACTTAACGTCGAATCGTAGTTTTTGGGATGTTATACATGGGACAAAGGGTGTCATGTACTACACCCTCTTTTTCTGAGAGTGAGTATGCAGATCGCTTGGGGCAAAAACAGCCCCCAACTACCGTGACCACAAAGCCGAAATGCACAGACGAAGGAAAACGGATAGCTCGGGCGCAATTCTGTCATCCGTATGCAAGCACTGCTGACTCATTCTACAACAATTTCTCGATTTACTCAGAATAATGATAATAAAAACACGAAAGTCTGGATGATGTTAGTCTGGTGACAGAAAGGAGAGGCAACAAACTGGTGATGAAGTACTAGGGTTAACAGTATCAGTATGTGTTTGGTCAATGGCCATGACAAGCCCAACACTTCGGCTATATCCCGCATAGCACACGGGGTGGTTAATCTGTACACCTACACTTTCAGTTTCGGAATAGGCTTAGAAAATGAAGAGATCACGTTATTTTTCCTGGAACTCTACAGTATTTTTGTTTCGTGTTTATAATATGGGTGCGTATGGACTCCTGAACGCACCGCTCTAATTCTCTTTCAGGGTGAAGCTCGATTCTCGGCGCTAACAGGAACTTCCCGTAGGCGGGAGAGAAGTGTCTGTCGGGGATCGATTTAGACGCGGATGCCAGCCGGGGCAAGGCGACTGGGCATTTGTTGAGGACGGCGGACGTCTATCGGCCGAGATTTATGAGGGGTTGAGGCGTGCTGTCATTGAGGAAACTCTGCAGGCGGAACAGACGCGCACATGATTAGTGTCGGAAGCGCGTGGCGTGCTGCCTTGGACGAAGCACGGACGAAAAAGATGTCATGTAGTACTTGGAACTAAAGGTATCCACTTGGTAGTTTCGCGGTTCATCCCGGGTATTGGTCCCACAGGGCAAACAATTTGGAAAGGGAGGCGGTATAATTTCGGTAGGCGGTTCTCTACACCGTGGTACGAGCTTGAAAGTAAGTGGCGATGTGGGCGAGGTGGTTCATGTTTAAGGGAGATATTTCCAAAACCTAAAAGAAGACCTGGGTTAGTGAAGAAATAAGAACTTCGAGATGAGCACCAACTCACAACTAACATTTATTAAAAGAACACGCGAAGAAAACAAGTACTTCTGGACATTATCAACACGTGTCCATGGAAGGCTACATCGATGCATGCATAGACGTCTGACTGACGCAATTATTCAAAAGGAAGGCTAGAAAAGTGCGTCACACAGACGTCTGCAGATATACGTAAAAAAATGACCGAATCTCCACGTGGTGAATGATGTTGATTGGGGCGAAGCTCTGGTGGTGCTGATGATACCGATTTTATTGTTCATAGGTAGTGCTGATGGTGCTGATTTTCTTTTTTATTGCTCATAGGTAGTGCTGAGTTCCGGGTTGCGTTTCGACTTCATTATTACTGCTTTATGGTCGGTGAAATGCAGAGCCAGTGGTTCTTCTAGCGAATCAGCTTGGATCCGTTAGAAGCCGTGGGAACGGATCTCCACCGCCAACGGTCCATGTCAGAAAGAGAATGTGTGGTATGGAACGTGGTTATATACGCATTTGAGCATTTGATCGCAGCGCCCTCTCGTCTATAAACGTTGAGCCAATGCATGCAAAGTTTAACGCGATTATATACGCATTTGACCGCAGCGCCCTCTCCTGTATAGACGTTGAGCGGCTACATGCAACGTTTCATCCATGACATCCCCAGCTCTTGAGTTACTACCACATCTCAGAGCCCCTCTACTCGATCTCCCCGCACAGGTTCGAATCCTGTCGACTGCGCAAACATTTTTTTCTTTTTTTAAGAAGACAGATGGGATGGCAATCGATGTGAGCACGGACGCCGGACGGACAAGGCTAGACCCTAAGGGAGCTTCGCCCCTAAAAAGAGATAGCGTTCATGGGTGTTGACTATGTCTAAGTGTGACCATGCTCTTCGCTAGCGCTTTTTCCAAGCAATGATAGTCGCGAATCAGCGCTCGTCCCGTCTGCTACTTTCTTGTCGCACGTCTTCTATTCTGCGCCGTGCATTTCTTACGTAAAATACCTGAACACATTCTAGCGACAGATATCATTGGAGAAAGAAAGAGAGAGAGAGAGAGAGAAACTTGTATGGTTTGGCTTGCAGGAGTGTTGATTTTTTTTTAAACGCGAGCCACGGAACTTTGTTTTGCAGTTTGTTCCAACACAGGATCTATACAGTAATAGCTCAGTTTCCAGTACAACCTCTTTGCCTTTGGTCGTGCTTCTGGCGCGCGTGCTTCGGGTGCGCGTGCTCACGCGACGCTCAAGTGTAATCGAATCAGGAAGCGCGCTCTGGAGGTGGTGTCGCAGACGATGTACGTGTTGCGGTAGGCTATAGATAGTATGCACATATCGCATTACCAGCCGATAATTGGTGGTACCAATAGGCCCTTTTCAAAACTGCGCGTCACTGCCTTTCTGCCATTGTTTGGCCACGTCCTCTGAGCACGCATTGTACACGAGGGTGACGTCATCGTTTGGCGTCAATTCGGCTCAGCTCGTATTGGACACGAGGGTGACGTCATCGTTCGGCGAGGACTCGAATCCAATCACACGCTTCGTGCCCCAGAAATGGCGCCCGCCTATGTTCCTTGATGGTTTTTAGAAGCGAGTCTATTATATATACTTATAGTCCGTGGTTCGTTAAGAGTTGAGTAGAAGTTCCGCTTCCAGCACGCGCTCGGGCTTTGGTTGAACGTACGACCAAACGTTTTCAAAGGCAGAATGCTCACGCTGCAGAATGGACCATCTACTAGAAACTAACATAAACAATTTTGAAGCAATTAAACGATCAACATTTTAATCACTACCGAAAAACCCTAGAGATTCCCCACCGCCAAAAGGTAACCGACCGTTATTGTTGGCTTGATTTGCTATTTTCTTTTAAACACCGAAAGATAGCCCACTCCTAGTAATCGCAGTGTTGGGATCAATGATGACCTCGGCGTTAATGCCTATAATTAGCTACGGCGGGATGAATGCGAACAATGCTGACTGGTAAGTACAGTCAACTTTGCTTTATTGCCACGACGCGATGACTATTATGGCAGGGACACATGATTTTAAAGTAACATTTTTTAAGACTTCTTGATTGCATACCGAAAGTTAGCCCACTCCTTATTTTCACCTAATTTTCTCTCGATCTTAGGTGGGCTATATCTCGGGATATTACGGTAAACACGTTACTAGAGTGAGAAAATGTGTACCATTCAAAAGCACTAAAGCGATCGCTGCAAAGCTTGTCTTGTCCGAAAACAAAAAAATGAAGAAAACAATCTTGTGTGGTGCCCGATGATTTCGTCTTGGTAACGGCCATCCTCACCCCTGCCCGTTTCGATCTGGACGGGCACCGTTACTGCGTGATGCACGGTCAAGAAACCGGACTAGCTCTGCACTGGTTCTCGTCTTCAACAAACACAGCAGACTCCGACTGGGGCTGACTAACTTCCTCCTGTCATACACGCGATACAATTACTCGTATTAATGGACGAAGAGCGTGTTGGGGGGGGGGGGGGGTCAAGATTGAAGAAAGAATAAACATGTAGGACGAAGACGACGCATATTTCAATTACAGCCCGCTGCAACTCAAGAAGGTAGGGCGAGGGAAAGGAAGGCCGGGGAGGAGGAACAGGCGGAACGCTGGAGAGGAGAGGGGAAACCTCCTCCCTCTCTCCAGTGTTCCGTCTGCTTCCTTTCCCGGCCTTCCTTTCCTCGCCCTACCTTCTTGAGTTGCAACGAACTATAGCAACGGACATACAGGAATTCCAAAAGCGAGCAGCCGATTAATTATCAAAAATCGGTTTCGCGCGCTTTTGTAATTCCTATTTGCATGTCCGTTGCTAATTGAAAGATGTGTCGTCTTGGTCCCACATGTCTTCTTTCTTCAATCTTGACAGCTACTTGGTATCGGCAGCATTTTCAGGTTTTTGTACTTTGCAGGAAAAGAGGATGCGACGGGGAGAGGAGGGAATATATAATAATAATAATAATAATAATAATAATAATAATAATAATAATAATAATAATAATAATAATAATAATAATAATAATAATATATAATAATATAATATATAATATAATATATTTTATTGACCAATCAAAAAACGGGTGTTACCGGGTCCGTCAAAGCCTACAATGGCTTGTGGGACGGGGACCCGGGAAATTGTCGTACGGAGTAACAACCAAGAAGCTACGGGAAACATGCTTACATTCCGATCGTTATTATTATTAAAAAATAATAATAATAATATTTAAAAAGAATTCGCAAATAAAGCATTCATACATTTCACTCAGCCTCACTAAAACACTTGCGTGCTTGTGCGTGAGTACACAGCCCAGCGTAAATTTAACAAATCAGAAGTATTGATCCTACACAAAACTAATTGGATACCACTGATAACGCTCAGAACAAAGTAGAAGGAAAGCAAGCGTAAACTAGTATGCAAGCATAGAGTGGCGGATTCAAAAGGATGGGTCCGGATGTCCCGACTTCCCTCTTGAATTCTGCATGTGTAAAAATTTAGGGCGGGAAACGGGATTATCTATTTTTACGCAATAATAATTCACATAGATTTCGCAAGACCACAAAGAACACAGAACAGTCAACCCTCGCGCTTAGAAGCATGCGAATACAGCAGGCGTGAAGGGAACAGCAAGGAAGGTAACTTCAGCCGTGCAAACGGGGAGCAACACAATCTCGTACGCATAAAACTTTAGGGACGTCAAAATGCCCGACTCTGTTCATTCGGGGTACTACTCCATTTGCGGATTTCTTTTGTCACTTGTAGATTAAGCAAACTAGCAGGAAGATCATTAAGATATGTTGGTACATAATACTTCCTCAACCTTTTACCATAGTCGGTGTATACCGGGTGTTCCATTTTATTCGAACAGATTTATTACAAAAACATTCGAAAGAGATGCACTAATACGGTTTGTGCAGGTAACTTATACGGCCAGGGGGACATCATATAGGTGGCTAATCTTTGCGATAAATCGGACAATTAACTAAACTTCCTTAATTAACTTTTTTGTTAGTAAAAATAATCATATGGTTTCAATTAGGAACATGCTGAGCACAACCGAAAACCACTATATCAGTCAATTTTAGGACGACTTGAAGCTCGTGAAAAACTCGGCGGCGCACCAAAGTTACCACTCTTGTAGCAGGCGCAAAGGGGATCCGGTCAAAATGGTCCCGTTCAAAATGGTCCCGGACAAAACGGTCCCGGACAAAATGGTCCCGGACAAAATGGTCCCGGACAGAATGGTCCCAGCTGCCAGCCCGGACAAAATGGTCCCAGTGTGGCATTAATTATTTGCTGTTTGCAGGTTTTTATATTTTCTACTCTTGATGGATATTAAAGACTTAGAAAATAGTTTGGGAACTAATCGTCGAACACAATGCTAACCCTTTTTTTATTTCAACTTAATTGCTGTCAAGTGGTTGGGCCAATCTGCAATAATTCAGTACTTACATCCAATGAAAAACGGCCCGAAAAATACGTGGAACAAGCACGAGGGATACAGAGACACATCGCTGGCATAACCAAATAATAAACAGGGCGAAAAAAAAAGTAAGAGCTGTCTCTAGTGTTCCTTTATGAGAGCGACGTCTTTCGCCTGTTTGTTGGCATGATGAATGGACTGGCATTCTTCCCTTTGGACGAAATCGCACGTGGCATAGAATTTTGCAGACTACAGCTCCTCCAGAAGCGGGAGATTTGCTTGATTACTTCGACAGTACCATGTCACCGGTAAGCGTTTCGCAGAGCTCTCACAAGGAATGGAACAGTGAAACTCCGAAGATGTGCGCCTATATTTCCTCTGAGGGTTTGGAACATGCACGTTGTAACGATGACCGGCGACCACAGGACGAACAGCCTCGTGGAAGCCTAGAAGAAGTTTTCAAGCATGGTTGGGCACTGCCATCCCACCATTTGGAGGACGATCGACGCTCTGCAGTCTCAACAAGCCTCTGTCGCTACGGTTACGACACAGGAAATGGCCGGACATCCACCAAACCACCAGAGGCCAAAAAGAATCTACAAAGAGATGCAGCAGCGGCTTGTAACTCGGTGCATACAGTACGTGCAAGGGCTTCGTCCCTTGAACGACTTTTTGAGGGTGTGGGTCAAATTAATACATTTTCGTATTAGGATTCTGCTCCAGCAGCGTCGACTTCTTGTCTATTAAGTGGTCTATCTAATAAATACGCTCATACTTGCGAAATAAATTTTTGATTTCTTTAATATACATTGTTCAAACAAAGCGATGTTGTTTCCGAAAAAATGCAACACGGTGGTACGACATGTTCGTTTCGGAAAACCACGTCAAGAACCTGTAGTACGTGTATCATAATGATTTTCATTCCAGATATTGTTTTGAAGCTCGATAGCGCTAATTTGAAAACGGGTTCTGGCGATAAAAAGGAATTGATTACACACGTGGAATGCATTGGTAGAAATCAAGAACTTTTGAGAAATAGAGCTACATGGTAGAAATAGAAGGGATTTACAATTTGTTTCAAATGATTATAATGAAATTCTTAATATTTCCTTGAGCGTGTGACGAAATAAATTTCAAAGTTCCAAACCATTGTGTCCTATTAAGAGCGCTCAAAGTATTGATAAATTCACCTGGGACCATTTTGTCCGGGTTGGCACTAGGGACCATTTTGCCCGGGACCATTTTGTCCGGGACCGTTTTTGTCCAGGGACCATTTTGACCGGGACCATTCTGACCGGGACCATTTTGTCCTACACCCGGCGCAAAGATAGAAGTGGCGGAACAGGGATGGTTATATTATCATCGCGTTCCGCCACTGCTAGCTTTGCGCCTGCTCCACGTGTGGTAACTTTGGCGCGCCCCCGAGTTTCCCACAAGCTTCAAGTGGTTCTAAAACTGACTGATATAATGGTTTTCGATTATGCTTAGCATGTTCCTAAATGAAACCATATGATTATTTTACTAATTAAAAAGTTAATGGAGGAAGTTTAGTTAATTATCCGACTTATCGCAAAGATTAGCCACCCATATAATGTCCCCCTGGCTGTTATAACTTACCTGCACAAACCGTATTAGTGCATCTCTTACGAATGTTTTGTAATAAATCTGTTCAAACTAAAATGGAACACCCGGTATGGGAAATCTTTCTGTGTGTCTTAGTTGTTTTTGTTTGGTGGATGTTATTTTAAAGCCGCGCGTGAAGTAATATTTTGTGAGGACAATGCATTTATGCAGGTCAGGTGTTGTTAAGAGTTGAAGTTCTAACAGCTGTTCCTGGAACAAAACAGCTTCCAAGTGTGTACCATACGTCATGTTCTGTCACTTCTGTGTCATCTTTTTAATTAGATTATTTATTTGTTGTAGTTTGTATTTTGATGAAAATGCATAAATGGTTATACCATATCTTAGTTTAGAGTCTCCTAACATGTTGTAAATTAATCTTCTTAGTTTAATATTTGCAGAACTTCGCGGTCTGTAAAGGTACAACGAGATTATTCCCAGGTGTTTGAGTATATAGTGAATATGGTGATTCCAGGATAAATACTCGTCAAAATATATACCAAGGAAACTGGTTTCACTGGCGTAAAGTAGTGGTGAGCAAGAGCAATGTCGGAATTTCCGTGAATGCAAAAATATAAGCAGAGTGAGGTTAATTTGTTTCTGGTAAGTTCGAAAGCACATTTGTCGTTGTTCACAAAAACATAGCTTTTTGAAAACCTGCTCATAATTTGTTTGATATCTTCTTGTAAAATTGAAACTGCAGTAATATAATTTTCGTGTGTGGTAACTAAGGCTGTGTCATCAGCGTATTGATACATTTTTTTCTTTAAGGAAGTAAATTTAAATCGTTTACTTAAATGTTGAATAGCTGGGGACCCAATACCGAACCCTGAGCAGGGTGTCGAACCGATATTTTTATCGGTTCGGTTCCGGTTCGGGTTCACGGATTTCGGTTCAGCTCCGGTTCGGTTCCGGGGAGCAAAAAATAACGGTTCGAACCGGTTTGAACCGGTTCGAACCGGTTTGAACCGCAAAATTGAGACTATATTTTCCGCGTTTTTTTGGCAAGGCAACATTTCAACAGTGAAACGAGTATCTATAAAGCTTTTTATCATTCGTAGAATAATAAAATTGCGTTATTTAATTTCAATCAAACAGTAAAAAAAAAGCTAAATAAACATATATGACTCATAATCTTTTTTTTTTTTTACCACAGTCGCATCAATCTGTAGGTTATCAGTTTGGCAGGTCGCCTAAAATGCCCGTTAATGCTACAACTTTGCGTCACAGTATTAAACGTCGAATCTTGCTATGCTCCTGACCTTAGGAATTAATTACAGCAATCCCCACCCCTGCCCGTTTCTATCTGGATGAGCATCGTACCGGCGTGCGGTCGTGTATCACTACTGCGTGGTGCACGTTAAAGACCCCAGGCTAGCGCTTTGTACTGCATTGGCTAAATTGCTCATCTACAGCGAGTGACTCGTCGCAACTTTAAAATGGCTCACCAATGACTCGCTGTATAAATATCCACACAACCCAAATTAATAATAATAATTAATTACAGTGCATAAGATCATGAAATGGGAACATTCTCGCCATATATATCCCGAATCTAGCTTACAAAATACGTTTTACAATATATATGATGACGACGCAACTGAGCGGCAAAGGTAGACAAAGTATTTTACAATAGTTTCAGTCTACCTTTTATAGAAACACTGAGCGGCAATCAGAACGCTTTCTTTCCTAACCTATTGTTTATACTAAGCACAATGATGCAGGCAAATTCATGCAGAAAATGTGACCCTCGTACTCAGATCGAATCTGGCCTAAAATACCGCGTACCGACGTGAACATTTTCGACATTGCTTGGCGTTTGAGGTTTGTTCTTGTCAAGATGCCGGTCAATTTAATTTGCAAATAAACATCACACTTGCTATTTTTTATATTTTTGGAAAATAAAACAAAGTAGTATTTCATACTCTGCTCGACATTACAGCTACTTAATTGGTCACTTTCTGACGGTCTGCGTGCGCAATCGTCATAGTTCCGCCAAGCGCACTGTGTAATTTGTTTTCGTCCAGCCCACAGACACATAAAATTTTTGAGTCATCACATAAAAGGAGCAACATACTTCTATAAGTTTGAGAAGTTGAACATGCGTCAGGAACACACATGTTATTTAAATCAGCTTCAAAATAAAACATTTGTTTAAGGTTTTCCCAAATCACTTATATACGTGCCTATCGAGGACAAAAACGCCGGAAAAGATTTGCAGGACATATTTCAGATAATTTGGGGGTGCATTTACTTACGATGTTTCTCTTTAGGTTGATCGGCCCTTTATTTATGTTGTCAAGCCTTTAAACAGCAATAAAATATTTTTTCTTGTCATCAATAAATTTTATTCTATGTAGTTCACATAACTGCTTGAGACCGACACGGAAGGATGATACTCGAGAATACGCCATCTGTTGAGTCTGCGGAACGCTCTTTTTTGTTCGCTGTTTGGCAGTGTGAAACACCGGGTCGCGGACTACGCCGAAAAGGACAGCTTGGTCATATTATAGATCTGAAGACAACTATACAAAATGGGCCGGAAGAGAGATAATAAATGTTATTCTTCTAAATAATCCCATACAGGACGCCTTACTGCAAAAATAAATGTATAGCGTTGCAGGTTTTAAACGTGAACGCATTCAACGGAACTCCGTCTGGTTGGGTCAGAACTTTGAGATATACAGACCTTCACCAACCAAGTCTTAAACATTTAGGAGCCCGACGTTTCAATAGGTCGGGCTCAATAGGTCGACAGCCACTGAACCATCGGCGTATGTCAACGGACTAGGGCACTTGAAAAACAAAGAATTCCGAGGACACCTAAGCACTTCTTATGAGTTGTGAAAACAAAATCATGACGGCCGTTCTTCTGCTCCCTTAGTTCGTCTGCTGCGTAGTGGCTTGGATGGCCCCGTTTCACTGGCCAACGACCGAGCGCGCGCTTTCGTGAAGCGGCCTCGCCGCGCTGAACTCGGCCGTGCAACCTCTTTGGAGTTTGCCCGAGCGGGCTGTGCGGCCAGGCGGCCAGGCCCTCACCGCCGCACCTCTTACCGGCCGGCCGGGCCGCTGCGTGCGCTGCGCCGCCATTGAGGGGGGCTTCTCTGGTGGCCTTTTATTTGGAACTACACCGCACGAGAGCCAATGAGAGCCCCGTTCCTTGATGACGCGCGCCAGCCAATGGGAGCCTATCCAACAGATCTCTGCTACGCGCGACATCGGGACGGGGGAAGGCGCCGCTTGGCGCGGCTTCTAAGCTGATGACGTCGCTTCGATCCATGGGACAGTTAATGCTTTCGCAATAAAAGTGAAGGAAGCAAACGACACACCGCAGATGGAAAAGAAAAGCTGCAGCTCTCCACATACAAATAGTCTCCCCTGATGAAAATACCGAACCAGTTTTGAAACGTTGGACTCTCATAACTTTTCAGGACTTGGTTGGTTATGGTACGTATTTCTCTAATAGAGATGCGTGCACCGAGGCTCCTCAATACACACAAATATCGCGAAGAACAGACAATACATTTATACTTTAAATCACAAGTGGACATCGGATTGCACGAGCTCGAAACTTCGCAGAATACATTCTTGGAAGGCTAAAGTTATATTCGGTTCTTGTTTTGGGGCCTCATTTGACAACTCTGTGCTTTATCACTGCTATACATATTGCCCAACCAGGGACGTAGCCAGGGGAGGGGGGGGCATTGCGTTCGGCCCCCCCCCCGAAATCTTTCATTTTGCTAGGGCCTTCTCTCCCCCTCTCCCTCATACGGCATTTTGTCATGGGCGGGCCCGCCCCCCCCCCCTTCCTCCCCCGGAATCAAAATCCTGGCTACGTGCCTGTGCCCAACTTTACAATTTGGACAGCCACGGACTTTGCTATACATCGTTTCACCCTAAAGGGGCACTGCAAAGGGACGAAGAAAACCAAATGCTGCTTCGAAAGGCCTGCCTATCAGTGTCATACACGAGCTTTTAGTGACGACAATGGTCTAGAGAGTCAGATAATGACATAGGATTCAAGAGGAAGGACTGGCTGAATAGACGCAAGTGACCCCTTTTGATCCCTTCAAGCACGCGACTCTCACTCATATCGAGGGCTCCGTGTTTTCGGAGTTTATTTTTCGTTAAATTCGAAGGGTGTTTTTCGGCGTTTATTTTTTAGCGAAAATTCAGTGTTTATCGGAGTTTTTTCGTAAATCTCCAATTCTCCGAAATTCGGAGATTAATTTCGCAGTGTTTCCTATTAAAAAAATAAATAATAACCGGATGCAAACGTATGCCAGATAAAATAAAACACGCTTGTATCAATTAATATTTCTTCAGTTGAATTTGGCGTTGGTGTGGCTTCGATAAACGTCGACACCTTAAAATTAATAAACTGCCGGAGGTAGCCGCAAGGAAGCTCATAGTCATCCCATCAATCTATCCTGCGGCCGCGCGAGGTGAAGTGGTTAAGGGTGTAATAGAGAAGTTTCAACTGCCCCTCTTCCCTATTTTATACAATCTCTATGGTCCATAACTTTCACTGTTACCCCCAGAAACATACCCTCTCCTTTTTCTATATCCGAAATCCCATGGCCCAAACTGGAAACCAAAAGAGTGGTTTTTGTCGTGACACGAATGGTACTATGACCTGTTTCCTTGAACCAACCTTGACGAGACAAGCCATAAGACCCCCTTTTGACAACGGTCCGAGGCTTGAAAGATAATTATGGCGTCATTTTCCCAGAACCATTCATCCTCCGCTGCTCAAATTGCAAAAAAAAAAAAAAGCTTTTTTTTGTTGTTGTGGGGGGGGGGGGGGGGGGCGCTGGGCACATGACAATTCGGAGTTTATCGGATAAATAAAAATTTTACCGGCGGGTGTTTTTCGGAGTTTATCGGATTTATCCGAAAACACGGAGTCCTACATGATATCTTTACTTGGAACACCCGTAAATTTGTGGGGCGTTCACACCTTCATAATTGGATGTTATTTTCCAACATTTAAGAAAATCGCGCATGGTTGTTGCACGTTCTTGTCGTTTAGGTTCTCTATTGGTTTAGACCAAGTACTTCCTAAACAATAAAAAATGTACTTCAAATTCTGAAATTATTTCGCCTATTATGTTAAAATACGTCAGCCTTTTTTTTCTTTAATTTATGTTTAATGTGTTGCTAGAGTCTCTCGCTAGTTAAAGTGAATACTATGCAAATAAATAAAAAATCAGCAGAACCCATCCTTTGGGAATGATTATCTACGTTAATGCGAATAGCATCAAACGGTGCGGAGTTATGCGCGTTCGTCAGGTGGCCGGCACACTCTAGATACGCCAGCCCACTCTTGAGGCGATTCTAAATTTGTTGACACTTTCACAGCCCTGCGCACGATCTCCGCAGCCCAGCACGTGCGTTTGTGTCACTTAGGAAGGCGAGCAAAGCACGCGCCATACGCACAAACACTCAAAATGGTACCGACCAGACTTTCTGGCGTCTCAGCTAGTCTCAACCAACGGTACTCTAAACGGTTGTTTATATCTTTACCATAGGACGCGCTTTACAGCGCTGTCACAGCTACTGGTGCGCGCGCGTTCCATGCACGAGGGCTCATTCCGCTCTCGTGAGGCTGAGCACGGTCGCTACATCACCCTCTCCCGAGCGCGGGAGGGGGTGAGCTAGCGGCCGTGCTCAGCCTCACGAGAGCGGAATGAGCCCTCGTGCATGGAACGCGCGCGCACCGGTAGCTGTGACAGCGCTGTAAAGCGCGTCCTATGGTAAAGATATAAACAACCGTTTAGAGTGCGTTGAATGACTGCCTTCATAGCTCTGTGGTTAGCACGTCTGCCTGCTGATCAAAGGGTCAACGGTTCGAATCCCAGCCGGCGCCGGTCTTTTTTATTTATTTATCGACCCGCGGCGTAAGAGGTTAGATAGCCAGATAGATACATATATAGGTAGATAGATACATAGACGAAAAGTGCGTGAAGTATCCAAAGAATGCTATTCGCATTAAAATAGCCAGAAACTCTTTGCAGGGCTTTTTCAAGTCCAAACGCAGCCGATGCTACAAGCGCGAGAATGTGGTGCTTATCATTGCTTGCAGTGCAGGAGCACGCGTGCTTGGCAAGAACGCTGAAAGTCCGGAGACTGCTCTTTTAGCTTCTTCTACGCTCACACTTAAAGTGAAACCGAGTACTATGTTGAGAACATCACATTTAACCAGAAAACTGAACTGTTTCACTTGGTTTGCATCTGACATCATCGCACTATATGCTATACTCTGTTTCACCTTATGATGTACCGCAGAAAAGGCTACAAGCGCGAGCTCCTTGCTGTAGGGCACATCTCGGCGGCACAAGCTCTCGTGCGTTAAGAGTAGCTCCCAACGCTATGAGCTCGCGCTTCTAGCCTTGTCTGCGGTACAATATAAGGTGAAACGGAGCATAGTGGTCAGAGATTTTTTTTTTTTGCTGAGAAAATCAAATCTCGTGGTGCACAATGCACGCTGCAGAAGGTTCGCGCTACGTACAACTAATGTATTCAGAAACAAAAATTATTCTTGGTGCAGCGTCGTTAGGAATAGCGCGAGCGCCTGGCACTACGAGAACACGCTTTCCGGCAGGGGTGATTTTGCAAACGAAGTAGTTTTGCGGGATCACGCTGTCTGGTCTGCGCCCAAGATACGGAGCAGAGGAACCTTTACTACACAGTATGTTTGTAACCCCCCCCCCCCCCTCTTTTCCTTTGACGATGCTCTTCCAGAGAATATTTCTTATTCCTGAGGGACTCCCTCCTCCGTTTGGGAGTGAAAATGCGACAATTATATTTGTGTCATTTGTTAACAGTAATCCTCCATTTATCTTATTTTGCACCCAAAAACTGTGAAGTTTAAACAAAATTGAGAGAATTTGAGCGGCTGCCTCTAAGGCCACTAGAATCTTTCTTTTCATGTATCCCTGCCGTACACACGTGTAGTTTTATTTGTCGTCAGATTAATAAGCCTTATTTAGTCCTTTGAATGCTTCTATTCTCGGGGTCAACTTTCATGGGACAGTTCAGCAACAACGAAAAGATGTTTGGATGCCTCAATGATGTGTACATGTAAAATGCTTTATGCGACAATTTTTATACTTTCAGTAAATACCAAGCTAATCCCTGACGTTGAGAGCTTGCAAAAACACCAGTTAGTTTTTTTCTCCGCTCAATGGCAGACGCAGAAAAAATAAAGAAAAGAAATAGCTTTCCCCTCCTCAACTGGCTATTAGAACAAGCGGCGATGTGATCTGACGCTAATTGTATACCGCCGGTGTTAGAGTCCAGCTATTCTTATCTTCGATTGAACACGAGCCAACACGAATGTTTGGCGACGCTGGTTGTCAAGAACCCGAACACTCGACTCGGGATCATGACAATGGCGTATGTAACGATGTCACGTGACTTGCCATGAGAAGTGGTGATTGCATGTGACGTCACGGTGCCAACAACACTAACACATCCATAGTCCATTGCAACTCAAGTAGGTAGCGCGAGGGTAAGGAAGGCCGGGGAGGAAGAAGCAGACGGAACGCTGGAGAAGAAAGGGGGAAACCTCCTCCTCTCTCCAGCGTTCCGCCTGCTTCCTCCTCCTCGGCCTTCCTTCCCTCGCCCTACCTTCTTGAGTTGCAACGGGCTATAGTGACGTACTCAATTTAAGTCGACTTGACGCGGTGAGTCACGCGACTATGTAACAATTCCATCAACATGACATTATTTGGCAGCATATTTGGACACCATGACGTCACGTGACCACGTGACACATGATTAATCATAATGCCAATACAAAAGCGCCGCGAAATCCCACATTTTTTCATACACTGCAATTCGATATATGACAATTTGATCACTACATAGAAATGCAGCTGCCAAGTTTTACTTCTCGAACACTCATTTCGTAATAAAAAAATAAAAAAAATCCCCGTGAACCGTTTTGAACCGGTTACCGTTATATTTTTTCCGGTTCAGTTCCGGTTCAGTTCCAAGATGGCGGCGAATATTTCGGTTCGGTTCAGTTCCGGTTCGGCTAAAAATAACGGTTCGGTTCCGGTTTTCGGTTCGGTTCGGTTCCGGTTCGACACTCTGCTTGCCAGGTCTCGTTGTTTTCAATGCGGTGGCGTACCGCGTCATTTCCGCCGAAACTGCCCGTCTTCTTCTACCAGACTTCCAGTCGGGAAACGAGGTAAGCCGGCGATAATGAGGGCTTGCCAGTCGCCGGCGAATTTTCTATCCAGGCCACAAGTCTCCCGCACCTTTTCGTCCTCACGGTTCCGTGAGGCAGCCCTGGTTACGCGAGGAGACCCAACCTTCGACCCGCCTTTCCACGATGGCACGGCCATTAATGCTGGCCGGGTGAATCCGAAACGATGACCGAGGACCGGGCCGCAAACCCAGGGGGTTCCCCCGAGACATGGAGGTGCCGGACGAGGCGTCTCCCATGGCGCCTCCCGACATGTCCGAGGATCCCACTGCGGCTAGCGGTGGACCCTTCGGAGACATGGAGGTGCCGGACGAGGCGTCTCCCATGGCGCCTCCCGACATGTCCGAGGATCCCACTGCGGCTAGCGGTGGACCCTTCGGAGACATGGAGGTGCCGGACGAGGCGTCTCCCATGGCGCCTCCCGACATGTCCGAGGATCCCACTGCGGCTAGCGGTGGACCCTTCGGAGGCATGGAGGTGCCGGACGAGGCGTCTCCCATGGCGCCTCCCGACATGTCCGAGGATCCCACTGCGGCTAGCGGTGGACCCTTCGGAGACATGGAGGTGCCGGACGAGGCGTCTCCCGTGGCGCCTCCCGACATGTCCGAGGATCCCACTGCGGCTAGCGGTGGACCCTTCGGAGACATGGAGGTGCCGGACGAGGCGTCTCCCATGGCGCCTCCCGACATGTCCGAGGATCCCACTGCGGCTAGCGGTGGACCCTTCGGAGACATGGAGGTGCCGGACGAGGCGTCTCCCATGGCGCCTCCCGACATGTCCGAGGATCCCACTGCGGCTAGCGGTGGACCCTTCGGAGACATGGAGGTGCCGGACGAGGCGTCTCCCGTGGCGCCTCCCGACATGTCCGAGGATCCCACTGCGGCTAGCGGTGGACCCTTCGGAGACATGGAGGTGCCGGACGAGGCGTCTCCCATGGCGCCTCCCGACATGTCCGAGGATCCCACTGCGGCTAGCGGTGGACCCTTCGGAGACATGGAGGTGCCGGACGAGGCGTCTCCCATGGCGCCTCCCGACATGTCCGAGGGATCCCACTGCGGCTAGCGGTGGACCCTTCGGAGACATGGAGGTGCCGGACGAGGCGTCTTCCATGGCGCCTCCCGACATCTCCGAGGGATCCCACTGCGGCTAGCGGTGGACCCTTCGGAGACATGGAGGTGCCGGACGAGGCGTCTCCCATGGCGCCTCCCGACGTGTCCGAGGATCCCACTGCGGCTAGCGGTGGACCCCTCGGAGACATGGAGGTGCCGGACGAGGCGTCTTCCATGGCGCCTCCCGACATGTCCGAGGATCCCACTGCGGCTGGCGGTGGACCCTTAGGAGGCATGGAGGTGCCGGACAAGGCGCCTCCCGTGGCGCCTCTCAGCATGTCCGATGATCCCACTGCAGCAAGCGGTGATTCTCCCCCAGACGTTCCCGGGTCACCTCAGCATGACATTGCAGAAGCTGAGTACCTCATCGGATTTGAATAACGAGGGTCGTAGGACTAGGACAGCTCGTACATCTCTCGGGACCAATAACCCGCGACAAGTCAAGCCCAAACCACCGCTCCAGCAGTGTGAGTGTATAGGACGGGCACAGGTCAATGGGTTTGCCCGCTTCATCGCGGCTGATGACGGCACTACAAACATGGTTTAGCGTCTAGACCGAATTACACGCCTCCTCAGCACCCACGGCGACGCTCCCGAACCCATGAGGCTGCGGCGTGGTGCATCATGGATCATCACAGACTCGTAGAGGGGTTCGCTTCCCGCCTGCGCTGGGACCGACAGCCACAGGTCCCACAAGGACTTGCGCCGGCCGACGTCCCAGCACCCATTCCAGGGACGCACCCTGAATGAGCGGTGCGCAAGAGGACACACCGTCGACCTACACCGACGAAGAGCGTGCCGGGTTATGCGCCCTGTGACACGTGCCTATGATAGAGGGGGGAAAAGTCATCTACACGGGGCCCTCCACACGGAGCGTCGCCAACGGCAAGAGAACAACGCATCGGCAGCAACTCTGGCCGCTAACATCCACCGACGTCGAGGCGGCGCTCATCCGTCGTGTCAAGATCGTGCCCCGAGAGGCTTAGGGCGCCTAACCAGGCAGCACACGCACACGAAGATGTCATCATTGACGAGTTTTTAATCCGCCTCCCTGCCCTCTCCCTCCTGCCTCACTCAGCAGGCCAACGGCCCCGAACGCGGTATAGGACGCCGGACGTTGCTCAGACCATGGGATTCCGAGGACGCCGGGAGTGCGGATCCCAGCGGACGGGGACAGGCGCTGTAGAGCCACAGGGAGAGGAGTGGCCGGCAGAGTCCCCTCTCCGAGCAGCCAAGCACATCTCTGCGAACGCCATAGCCATGAGTGGATCGCGCATCCGAGTGAGCACGTTAACACCAGGACCACAGTGAACGTCTCCCGTTCCAGCGCAGGCGTCGAGAGTCAGCACTTTTCAGTCGAAGTTCCAGAGTGCCAAAAGCCAGAGCCTGCTTCTACCGTCCTTCCCGCCAGCCGTCGCGCCGCCCCAGAAGCTATCCGATTCGCGCCCTCTCAAAGGTCCTTTGGACCGCACGTCGAGATACCGTTCGCAGTCCGAGTACCATCGTATGGTAGGTTCCGGTGGCCGTTCATCTTCGAAAAGCTCAAGACTCGCAAAATCGCAACCTTGGTCGACATCCTTACAGTCCGGCGTGGAGAACCTCGACAGCGGCGTCGGCCTGTGCGCCCTGGATGCCGAGTCGTACACGCTATTCGCCGACCTGTTCAGCTCGGTGATCGAGGACTACCACGGCGGCTTCAAGGCGACTGACAAGCACCCGCTCACGGACTTCGGAGACCTCAGCACCTTGGTCAACGTAGACCCCCGACGACCAGTTCGTCATTTTCCACTGGCGTGCGCTGCGGACGCTCGTTGCAGGAGCTACCGCTTCAACCCGTGCCTGACGGAGGCCCGATACCGCGAGATGGAGAGAAAGTGAGCTCGACTCTGAGCATGCTGGAGGGCGAGCTAAAGGCCACCTACTACCCACTGACCGGCATGGGCAAGAAGATGCAGCAGCAGCAGCTCATCGACGACCATTTCCTCTTCAAGGAGGGCGACCGCTTCCTGCAGGCGGCCATCGCTGCCATCAAAACCAAAATATAGTCGGTTGCAAGCTAAGAAAAAACCGGAAATGCCTCTCAGAGGAAAATGTATTCCTACGCCGAGAAACGCCAGCCAATCGTTTTCATGACGTCACGATTCCGTGGACCAATCGCGATCCTTTTTGAAAAAAAAAAAGCTCAACATGGCTGCTGGCCTTAGCAACGCGACGCTAGTTTCTCGTGACAATTATTCTGCTTTTTTGCACCGTGTTTTACGTGCCCGAGGTTACGCCACGAAATCTTAATGGTATCGGCTTGCGTTTGCAGCAGTTTTGCGCGACAACGTGAGAATCCAGCGACGCTATCGCCAACGAAAATTTCGAAGCGGGCGCGAGGCTTAGCACTGCTGAGAGGTGAGAAGCTACGCCGGACGTCGTCTGCTTCAGTTGGATTTCACCAGCTTCGCCTCTGCCCCACCGTTGCTGCTCAACATAGTACCGGCATCGCTGCTTCAATTCGCTGTGGTTTCCGTAGGGTGAGCTGAGATTGCCGTGCTTATCAGTCGCAGTCCTACGCCGACACCAAAGCAACCGGCTGACAGTTTTACAGACCTCGTTGACTGTCAAGTCTGGCTCGGTATGTCACGTCCGAACGTAAGCGTTCAAGATCAGCTCCCGCTGGCCGCTGTTCAAAACCCGACCTCGCTTGTGCTTCTTGAAGAACCGCTTTGGTGTCGCCGGTAAGTCTGCACCAGGCTGTTTCGTCCAAGAAGAATCAGGGGAATCGCTTTCCGATGTCACCTCAGTGGGATCCATGACGGAAGACAAACAGAGCGGGGCGCGGTGGTGGTGTCGATGACTTGGGAGGGTGCCGATTTGTCAAAACCCGAAAAGTATAATTCATAGAGTTATTATAGCGCGCGCTAGAGGTTCAGCCTGGCGCTAGTGTGCTGCTGCATATTGAAGCAGACAGCAAGCAGTCCGAAATTTGACTTCCGGTAATGCATTTCTATGGGAAAAAGCGAGTGCATTTCTCTCTGCGCTCGATTATAAGAGCAAATATCACGAATAATTCGTACGTACTAGGCAGCATTGGAACATTTCTCAGTCATGCAGACGAAATAATTGGTCAGTTACAGCGTTTTTCTTTCAAATTCGTGGCATGAAAAACGGTGCTAAAACCGCTTCGTACGTGTATTTATGTGCACTGTCGGACACTGTTAGCGCGAACACGGCGTCGGCGCTTTCCAGCATGGGGGATATACGTGCCAAACGAACGAAGGACATGTGGAAAACCAAGAGAGACGGCAAGAACTACGCAGTAACACTGGATAAGTAACTCCTTGTGCATGCAGACGATCAAAATAAATTGAAAGCCACGTAATATAGTCAGATTTGCAATAAATAAGTACTGTTTTATTCTTTCTGCTCATGAATATGTGCGAAGATGCTTGTTCTGGGTTCAAATCATCACACCGCACGCTCCAAATCTTTGCAAATAAGGAAGCCAGAGAGCAGGTGCCCATAGAACTGCCCGACATAGGGAAATAATAAAAAGACATACCTTTCGTAGCCACGTACTTTATTTTTTGCGTTCGAATGCGACTGATCGTAAAGATGCACGACGGAGTCATTTTCATCTAGTGACAGGACGGGCATATTAGCAATATATAAGCGCTACCGAAATGCTAGCGAACCTTGAACACACTCTACATTCCTTTCGATCGTTAGTTTGCTTAGAATCGTCGCTCGTTTTCACATACCTGCCATGGAACAGGGGTTTGGGCCTGAAACAGCAGCGAAGTTTAACATCGTTCAGTGGTAAAGAAAAATGCTGTAACTAAAGCAATCTACACTTTCACAATATTAATAAAGGTACATACGATCCGGTACAACCGAAATAACAGAAGTTATTCGTGTCATTTTCCGGCGAAGAGACAAAATTCACGCGCGTTTTCCCATAGGAATACACAGGACCACCGCGAAAGTAGACTGGATTGCTGTCTGCTTCAATTTGCCTCCGGAAGTCGCATAGACACTAGCGCCAGTTGAGCCTCTAGCGTGCATTATAATAACTCCTATGGTATAATTATCGCCGCTTCTTTCTATTCCTCCAACAAAATAAGGCTACACATTTCGTGGGCAAAGCCCACGAAACTAAGTAAATCTACAAAGTGTTTATTATTTGCAGGAACTATAAGTGCTTTGTTACTTATAATTTTGGCGAGAGAAAGGTGGGTTTCGTTTCTCGCCGCTTTCCCTCAATCTGGAGGCGCTGGAAGACGGTATGTTAGGCAGTATCTTGGACATAAAATGAATTGGGAAGACGGTACATTGGTCATGACTTTCTTTCTTTACTAAACAGCTATTTCGTTGACAAAACGTATTCTAACTTATTTAAACGTCCTTAATGAATTAAATAAATATTGTAGTAGTTTAAGACACGTTTACTGGAGGAAGAAAAAGCAACGTGTTGCTAGCGAACTACTTTCTCGACGGCGGAGGCACTTCAGATGGGCGCAATGCGCTTGTGGGTGGAGCTAAAAGATTGTTCTTGGGTTGCATCCGACTATAGGGTGTTGTGACCAAGCGCTCCCTTCCCCGAAGGGGGAATGTCTGGCGAACAGAAAACGACGAGAGCCGCAGAGGAGCGACGAGCCGGGGGGCGAGCGTGCACGCGGGGCAGTCGGAGCTTAGGCACCGCGAGAACTGGTGTGCGTTTCTTCGTCACCCACACAATATATATATATATATATATATATATATATATATATATATATATATATATATATATATATATATATATATATATATATATATATATATATATATATATATATATATATATATATATATATATATATATATATATATATATATATATATATATATATATATATATATATATATATATATATATATATATATATATTGTGTATCTATGAGAGTTTCCTGACGGAAGGCCGGACTCCGGCCGAAACGTCGAAGAATAAACCACCCGTTGTTGCTGTTTCCATCAAGGGTTTTGCTTTTCCTCTCGATTGTATATATACATATATATACATATATATATATATATATATATATATATATATATATATATATATATATATATATATATATATATATATATATATATATATACCCGGTGTTATTTTTCATTCAGGAAACAGATTTATTTTAAAAAAAGCCGTGCAGAAAGTTACGCTTATGCTGCTTGTGGAGGTGAGTTATACGGCCAGGGGGACACTCCTTATAGGGGGCTAATCGTAACGATCAGTTGGCTAATTAACTAAAAATTCGATAATTAACTTTGCAATTAATGAAAATAACCATATGGATCCCGACTAGAAACTTGCTCCCGGCATTATCCAAAACCCCTAAATCAGTCATTTTCAAGAAGAGACTTTGAGCGCGTGAAAAGTGTAGTGAGTGCACTAAAGTTACCACTCCCTGGAGCAGGTGCAAGGCTGGGGCTGGGCTACGAGGCGGAAAAATCGCGCGGGCGCCATATCTCAACCTCTAGCACGGCTGCCTGCTCACGACCCGGCGGCTTCGGTCGCACTACGCGCTTGTCACGCGCTCCTATCAACATCCCTGTAAGTGGCTGATTTAGTGGTTTCCGGTGACGCTTGTGCAAGTTTCTAATTGGAGACCATGTGTCTATTTTTAATTAGGTAAAAGTTGATTAGCGAGTTACAATTAATTGACAATTGATCGTGTCGACCCCGTCTGTCCCTAACCCCGTATGCCTTTCACACTCCTAAGCACAACTGTGTGCGCTTGCGACGCTTTAGATAAATCTGTTTCGGAAATAAAAAATAACACCCAGTATATATTATGTAGGAATATTATTGCATTATGATTATACTTCAGTGAATTTTAGATATTGTGTATCTATGAATTATTTCTTTTTCTTCTATGAATCTTTTCTCATAAATAAATATTATTATTAAATAAATATTATAATTAAAAAATAAAAATTGTTTTTATGCTTCTACGTGACGAGAGAATTGTTGTATTATTTTCGTATATCTATGTTTTGTATCGTATTTTTAAGCCGTCGAATTTAATTCGGGGGGCAGAGGCGCTGTCAGTCGCCATGCCTTTTTCTCTATCCCGTAGGCGAGTATTAACCTCAACACAAATAAGTAAAAAAATAAAAGGCTACCGCAGTGAAAGCATGTTTATATCGAAATCTAGAGAACAGCCAAATCGTAAGATCCATTGATTAGAACAAGCAGCGAAGGCTGCCTTGCAAGCTTATTCGCTGCAATTTTGTGGTGACCTAGGGCTGAAACAACTTCCCCTCTGAGGCCTACCACGGGACGCCTACCTTCTCGCTTCGATTTTAAGACATTCCAGCGTTCCAACGAAGCTTGAAAAATGCAACAATTGCATGCGAAAAGTTATCTCGACCTTCCAACACGTATCGTATCCCCAAGCACAGCTACGGCGATACGACTGATGCTGTCCTGACAGATGCTAATATTTGTAGGAAGCTTGCGCGAAAAGCGCCCAAGATTTGAATTCCTTCAGAGGTTCACACGTTATATCTTCGTCAGAGAGCACGAAGAACTCCAAACTGGGCTAGATCGCTTCCATATTAGCCTATGACGACAAAGTTTTCGAAAGAAAGTTGTCAAAGTACCACACAGGGGAAAACAGGAGGTATTTTGATAGACCGCTCCCTTCGCTCCAACAACCAATCAGCGTGGCCCGCCCTTCACGACCCACCTACAATTCGCGACACTGGTTCTCCAATCCAATCATGATTATTCTACAAGTCTGTTCAGCACGTCTGGCCAACAATTGGAAATCAAAAGGAGGCTTCGGACCACGAACTCCCGAAGCAGGCGGATACCTTCCAGCAGCGCGAAGCGCCTACATCAGGAAGATGCCCGCATGGTTTCCAAGCGGAGTGGCCTCAGCCATCTTGGTGGACCGAGGTCGCCCGTTTTTAAAGGCCCGAGTCTGCCCGAGCGACCGCTTCAAATTTTGCTTCAAGAGGCAGCAGCGCGTGCTCCCGTTTTGGAATTACACCTCCACGAAAATACCCATATACTAGGCCTAGTACTGCCAGAGTGCAGAACACCTCCCCAAAACAGCTGTACGTTATATATAGAGATCAGAGCTCACTAGTTTTAGTAGATAGATTTCAGAGGCCCGCTACGGCTACGTGTGCGCGCTTCACGGCATGCCATCGAAGTGGCGCAGCGCGAGCTCCGCTACTACGAGCGCTGGCGCAAAAACAGCGATCTGCTCAGGCTCCCACTCCTTCCTCCGACAACTGAGGCTCTATCGCAGAGCATGCCGAGGTTCGACAGTGGCGGCTGCGCCCTACCTGTAGAGGGGAAGGAGAGCGCTATGCAGTCTCGCAAAACTCCAATTCCAATAAGAGCGAACCGGAACACCCGCTCTTCGCGCAGTCTCACGATTGAACGCCGGACACCGGTGTTCGGCGTGACAGACGCGTTGGATCAGTGGTGGGGTACGATATAGCTAGCCTCTTGATTTACACGCGCAACCCTTCCAGCCAGGGTTCGGCGTTGTAGCGCCACCTACGTACGCCCTCTTCTAAAACGCTATTGACAGCTGGAGTAGCTGTATGAGGCTCTGCTTGCAGAGCCAGAGGATCGCGTTCCATTTCCTTGCGCCGCCATCTCGCGTATTGGCGGAGGTGTGGTCGCACTGCACTGCGAACTGGATCCGAAATTCATGCGGGAAAGCGGCCTTCCAGAGCGCCGAGTTTTGTAGGGAACATATTTTCCGCTTTGCGTTCGCAAAATATAGATTCTGGGCCCAAAATTGAACGAGACGGAGAAGCTTCCTAAGTCATTGAGCATTATGTGTGCCAACTGGGTACCCAGTACAATCCTGTTCTTTTATAGCGCGAGCGATGTTTTAAGACATCCGTTTCCAAAGAATGGGAAGCAGACGGCACGGACGATGATCGCGTTGCTCGCGTCTGCGGCTCTCACGGGGTGATACGCGATACGCGACCGGCACATCCGGCCGTCTTCCCGCGAGTCGTGGAGCTCTCGTCCGA
>JAZHYW010027555.1:0-70959 GCA_037355805.1 Ixodes ricinus | reverse complement strand
CCCCCCCCCCCCCCCCCCCCCGGTTGTTCTGAGTTGGGGACAGAAAGGGGATGGAGAGCATGAGTTCGAGCTCGCCCGTCCGTCCCTTGCCTCAGCTCATGAAAAGGTTATGTTCAATTAATAGACACGCAATATTTGCTCAAATCATTCGAACGAGATAAACATAGGGGAAAAATTGTATCTTCCAGATATTTGTGCATTACCAGATGTAGACGCAGGCGATCGGCCCTTCGTTGCGTTGCAAGGTTTTGCCATGATCAATTAAATAGATCGCATAAGATTACCGCTTGAGAACGATGATATTCGAAGGCCTGTTGTTTGTTGAACGTGCTTTTTGTCTGTTACGGCGGTAAATACTGTGTCAGGATGCGTTGTGTGCGACTTTGTGTCATTATAATCAAGCAGAATTGTTATAATAAGTGCCAGAAGAATCCGATGTATATTTGCAAATCTAAATTTATAGAGATGCGATATTCCTAATATTATTACAATAACGACAGACAAACATTCTATACAGTGATGTCTGGCATTTCAGACTGCCCATAATATGAGTTGTCCATAGTAGCACCGCTGCACGGTGTCTATGTAAGGGGAGTATCCATATTAACGGGGGTCCATGACATGACCGTAATGCTACCAAACTTGCACAGTCAGGCATGAACTATAGAATGGCTGCCGCCCCCGCAATAGCTTGATAGCATTTTACCACTTCATAATCCCTTGTGCTTACCAGTCATGCTTCCCAACATTTCCATAGGTTGCCCCAGGATCACCCGAGAGTTGCGCCGAGACAGCCCGAGAATGATAGCACGACTCATGCATTTATTCACACTTACCGCCAGCGCGAGGCCGAAATATCGGGAGACGCCAATGCAAGCGCTTCGCGCACTGGAATCACATATAGACGCTTTGCGCTGCATGCGCTGCCGCCATACTGACCCCGCCTTTGCTTATCATTTAATTAATTCCGGATTATTACCGCGAAGGTGCTCGTTGCCATCCCATTTGTCTTCCCAGCATTGTCACAGGAGGTTGTCCACACCAGCTTCAGTGGTCATATCTCGGGTGCGGGTGGCGGCGACCCGCGCGTGTAGCTGCCCATACTTCCGTTCTGTTTAATCCCACGAGCCGATGTTATTAGCTGCGAGCCTGGGTTATCGCCTGCGTAGCACTATCCGTACCACGCCCGCAGCCAGCATCATTACCGGGACTTTGAAGGAAATTGCAGCAAAGCTCATGCTCGCGCCCTTGCGTGGATGTGCACAAAACGTGCGCACGCTCTACTTCATCCGAGGACATATGCAGCCCAATCTCTACTTGTAGTTGCGAACATCGGCTTCACCAGAGTTCCCACTGTTGCTCCAGAATGTCACGCTGGTGGTAATGATTTAAATCAGGCTGCGGAATGCATGTAATAGCCAGCCATGTAGCCATGCATTTGAGTAGAGTAAGCACAGTTGGTAAAGATTTATTTGTTTCAGTCAATGCTGTCACGTGGACAGGGGAACTTTCATTAAGCCTATATGTTTTGCCCTTCAAAAGCGACCGACACGTCACTTGCTAACTTAAATGTCCACGTTTTTATTTGCACACTCACAAACTGAAGCTCTGAATAAACGGAGGCGGTCGAAGTTTGGGGAACGATTACTTGGTGGAGCCGGCGTAACGTTCAGCTGTCCGTCCTATGCCTTTCATTTTCCAATTATACACAATTCAGTTCATAATGCCTGATTATCAGTTACATTCTAGTCATTTATGCTCTGTTATGTCTCTTTGCCTACTTTATTTATCGTCAGAATAACTACAAACCGCTAAAACTACTATCGCACTTTGAGAAAAAAAGTGAAATATCAATTTTACTTGCAGCCGGAATAGACATGTCGCGTTCTTCAAAGTACATGAGGAGCTGTAGGCACAAAGAAAGATAAAAAATGAAAGAGGCATCAGACATGGTTTGCCTGCATGTTGCACATCGCATATCGCCATGCGCCCAAACAGTAAATGGCATCGGCCCGTCATGCCAGCTACTGTGGGATCGGCCTTTCTGAATTGAAGGGAAATAGCACGCTCGCGATATCCATCACGGTGAGCGTTGCCCGGGGATGCGATTAATTTACGCAGACGTTTAGTGCGGCCAAGAGAAAGAGCCAGACGATGACCAGTGATTGCCGAAGGATTTCGAACACTCAACGAGGATGCCGCATAACAGGTCTGTATATCGCTGGAGTGGACATATTTGTTGCGAACATGCAGACCTCTACTGATGTTTACCGTTGAATTCATTCCGGGATAACGATGAACGTCTCTCGCAAGGCCCATCAGCCGCCGCCTTTCAGCGAATCAGCCACATCTGGGGAGCGACCTACGCGTCTGCACGCGCTTAAGATACGATTCATTAAATGTCTACGTTTATTGCTTGTTCATTCGGTTACCGGTTTTTTAATCCTTACGATCGCTCCAGCTCTGCAGCTCCCGGTCCCAAGCAGTCGCAAGAGGATTCAAAACCGGTCCGTCTCCGGTCGTAATCAATCGCAAGAGCGTGAACGTCATTCGCTCAGGCGGGATCGCCCAAGTTGGCAATACGAGGAGGCGATGAATCATGAGGGACATCGAGCGATAATAACGTCAAAAACCGCATGATCGTCGGCAGGTTACCGCTGGCCGCTTCGACGATTTGTTGCGCCGTGGTCGGTCGACGGCTGTCTGCTCACGAATCTGCGGTGGAGCCGCGAGCCTTCGCAATTTCTCACTGACCGGCTCAGGATTGCCCACGGTGCGTGCCGATTTGCTGCATGACCACTGCAGGGATGCACGACTGCGATACGTGCGGCTGGGGCTGTGATCTGTGGATTAAATAGTGCCTGCGCGCCATGCGGCGGCGCGCGGCAAAAACTTTGGATGGCCGTTCCTGGCGGATGCGGCGGCAGTTCACCAGCGGCCAGCGCCGCCGCCGACGCGAAGATTGCACCGCAGTTATTGCACCATGATCTGCCATCGCGCCGCCGCCGACGTTCCAGAACTGTGGTATTCGCAAAGGCCACTGGGCGAACCAATGGGCGGGTTTGATATCGTTGACAAATACGGAGTCATATTGCTGCGAAGCTGACATTGTCTGAAACATCCGCGCGAGAGATGAGGCAGAGGCACGAGTGACGACATATCGCGCGAAGGTGAATAATGTGGAAGCAGAGCAGGTAGACGCCGGCACATACCGTGACGTCACGGAATGGGCCGCCAGTACCGTTCGGTCAGAATTCCAGAATCGGCGAATGACTTTGTGACCCGAGAATGCGGTTACGACTTTGCATTATCTATTCATCTGAGTCGTCAGCAAATACTCTGCCTTGTCTATAGCTGTTTGATGTTCAGCCAGAATAATCATTAGCTTTTTGTAAGCGGAATTTGGGATCGACTCAGTTAAACAACAAATGTCACCACCATCCGGGAAATACAGCAGTCAAACAGCAGATGCACGGATTGTGATACCGAGAACGCCCAGCCGAATCGAGCAAAGTTCTGGAACTGCTAGTTCTGGAGAGAGCAAGCATTTGCAATCGCAAATGCTTCATCGCCATTGGTTGTATGGTACGAGTCTGCGAGATTTACTCTCGCGCTTGGCATCGAGGTGACCGCAAAAATACATGGCACAAAAAACATGTTCTCAGATGAGCAGTCTTCATTAAAAGGCATGTCTATTGGCAACATGTATAGTTACCAGTGTCGCAATTGCCAAGTTATCGAGTTGTTTCTGGACTGAAAAGTAATGAGGAGAGAGATTACTCAAATGGAAAGTATCTGAGTAGTCATTGTCTGTAGGTCGAAAAAGTAGCGAATTAATTTTCACTTTATATTTGATAGTAATACAGCGTACATAAATGTTCTGATCTGCGTCTTTTTCACGCTCTTCAATACAAACGCTTAATCGCTGCCTAGCGCACCACACTTGAACTCTTTGTTTCGACGTCCACGACGGCAGGTACGTACCACTTACACAGGTCTGGGCACTGCCTATTGACTTGCCAGTCTAGACCGTTGAGCAACCATCTGGGAAGCAAAGTACAAGGTCAACGAGAGGTGTCATGCACTCGGGCGTAGCAATATCGGATGCAATGTAACTTGAACTAAAGCACATAAATACAACATTACTTTAAAATAAAGTACAACACTTAAACATAAATCTTCATGATCTCTTCATGTCTTTTCGTCTGGTATACAGAGGGGTAATCAGAGCATCACGAAATCTATTACCATATTGCCGTTTAATCCTCCCGACGACCCGATTAACAATAACACTTATATGCTAATCTATTTTTATCGGTCCATAGCCGCCATTACTTCACGCGATGACGTCCAAAAAGATGCTGTGCTGCTTCACATTTCATGATACACCTTTAATGAGCCGCAGTTTACCGTCATGGGGCGCAGTGCATGATATGAATTCTCAAATTCAGTTTTATTCTTAAAATCAGGTCTTCCGGGGAGGGGGACACACCGGGGGGTTTGCTCATCGCGCCCCACGCCCCCCCCCGCTGGGTTATTGTTGAGAGCGGCGTCGTCAGAGATAGAGAAATGAGTTTGCTCGTTGAATGGAGGCAGGCAGCTCAACGACATGCGGTGCGATCTGAGGGCGATAGCCATAAAGAAAATCGCATCGTCATCCCAGCATAAAAAAGATAGGCGGTCAGCCGGGGTGGGCGGCCAGCAGTGCAGCGGCCGCTTGACAGGCTTCACGCCGGGAATCGCCTAAAATTTTCCGCTGGGACCCAGCGGGAATGGCCCCCGCCAAATTCCGTGAGGGCGAAACCCCGACATGGTAGCCTCAGCCTGCTAGAGTACCCAACTCTAGCGGAAAGCTCATTAGATTTGAGGAAACAGTCCCGCCTAAGAATCTAGTGGAGGGCTCTTCCATACCCAGGGTTTCCCCCTCACCACGTGAAGACTCATGGCCCGACTTCTCCTCGTCTTACCCTTCCTCCTCAGATTTCGCGCCGAATTCATGAAAGAGTGGTTGTAACGGCTTCATCTATGAGCCTACTAGGATTTAATTTAAAGGAAGCCTTCACAGAAAAAAATTGTTTTATAGTAATAAGAAGATGCTCAGAGAATCGCGTTGTCTAATCCTAATTGAAATAGTACTTAGTACGTTTACCTGTGTTCCTACTTTTTCATGCTAGAATTATCTCCTTCGCAGGATTGATATACGCTCAGTTCTGGGAGTGAGCAACGCAGCATCACCCCGCGCATTAAGCAAGCGATCCTTCATGCTTCGCTACTGTAGGTCCATGGGAAGGCTGCATTTTGCTGACCTTTAGGGATGGGCTGCGTACATTGTAGCCCTTCCTTGAAGTCACTGCCTGGGGAGATAGTCAGGCGAGCGGGTTGCACTGCGTGCATGTCGTACAATCGAGCGCATGATTTGACAGTCACGTTATAACGCAGGATAAACTCGCCTATTAATAGAAAACAAATGGTTGTTGTTTTTGCCATAGAATGCTGCCGGAGGCAGGGAAGATTTTACGAACGGCGTTCCCATAAAGGCAGCAAAGATTGCAATTACTGCGTGCCGGACGGTTCTGTTGTAGCCGCCGCCGGAACTGTGAGAGATTCAGCATTCGTTAACTGGTTTTAACAGTGGGCAGTATTATCGTCGTGGAAATTGTTCCAGCCGAGGAGGCCAGGGAAGGCAGCGGCCAGCGTGTCACGGTGCCGTTGACGCGACAAGAATGTTGAGGATCACACCACACTTCCTTCAGAGTCACTGCAAACGGGTGGACCGATTGCAAACATTAACATTCTGATCCAAAATTAAAAAAAAATAGTTGCCAGCCCCCGAACTTCATTTTCGTCATGTTGTCGCACACATTCCTGTACTGGGGTTGAACTGGACGAACGGGGCCTGTGTCGCAGAGCGCGCCGTCTGCGGCATCGCTACACACGTGCACAGAGCCGGCCGTCCTCGTCGACCCAAGGAGAGGAACGCATCAGGTTGAATACGCTTGAAGGTGTCGAAAGAGGACTCGCTGGTCGAGATGACGGGCAGAGCATCGTCATCTCGACCAACGGGGTGGTCACTGCCCTTCATGACGCCTTCCAAGGCGGTGCCCTGGAGGCCTCCTTTCCGCCTCGATTAGCGTTCCTCTTCCCTGGCCGATGGATCGCCGTGTACGGAGCACGGCGGAGGCGTTCTGCGGACGGCGGTGCTCAACTGCGACCACACGGACCCCGTCCGCTGCGGCCAGTTCAACCTCCAGGGCACAGGATGCTCGAGGCCGGCCCGTTGACGATCTGGGCGACAACGTGGCCGTAAGAGACCGTGGGAGTTGTCCCGGGCATTGTGGCCACTGGCGGCCTTTTTTATTTTTTTTTTAATTTTAGTTAGATGTTGTGTGTTTGTGTCGGTCTACCCGTTTGCGGGTGACTATTCGCTAAGGAGGGGGAGTGGGGGATTGTGATCCTCAACATTCTGTCGCGTCAGCGTCTTGGCGCGCCGTGGCGGCCGCGCTGGCGTAGCGAGAGGTGGCGCTGCTTACCACTGTGAGTGGCCTCCTCCTCTCCCCCGGGGCGATTTCCGAACGAACCCCTGCACAAAGGAGATCGACGTGTCGCTCCTTGATTGGCCCCTTCGCCCCGCTGTTATCTTAAAACCAACGGACAGCGGGATCTCTGGGTCTTCTTCCCTGGGATTTCGGCGGCGGCAACAACGGGGAACCGTCCGGCGCACCGGTGAGCTTTACCCCGTCTTTTGTACCCTTGTGAACGACCGTTCGGCCGTGGACCACCTCACTCCGACGGCGTCTCACCAGCTTATAGCCGGCTTCTTTTGTATTTGTTTTCTATGTAAATAAACAGAGTTTATCACCGTTACCAACGTGACTCGGTGTCTCATTGCGCCCGACGAGCAGCATGCCACGCGAGTACGAACCCGCTTCGCGGTAGAGCGTCTGCCGCGAACGTGGTACTCCAAAGGCAGTGGCCCTGCGGCGGAGAACCACATAATGTACACGCTGCAGTCCTCACCCTAAGGAGTCAACAATAAAATGCAGCACCCGGTCTGAAGCCCATCTGGTGCTCCCGTAGTTTGTGCTGTACATGAAGGATCGCTTTGCTAATGGGCAACGCAGAGGTGACCTCTTTGCGTTGCTCTTCCTCCCAAAACTGGAGCATATGCAGGTCCTCCAAGATTCGAAGATCATACGAGAAGCTTAACAATCCCCCCAACGTTTTCGCATGTGAAAAAAAGGCGAATTGGGGAGTATTTTAAGGCAAAACGGTACTCAAAGTACTATTTCAAGCAGGATTAGACAACTTGTACTTTTACTTGAAGTACATTCTCTGAGCATGTACTTGTACTTTTTACTAAAAACAATTTTTTTCTGGGTAATTTCTGAAGTAAAGCAAAATTTCCTACTTTAAAGTGCATCCCCCAAGTTTGGAAACAAAAAATGAAAGCCGTTTACAACTCACTGTAACGCCGAATTAGAGCGCAGCTCTTGAGGAGGCGGGTAAGGCACGGGGGGGGGGGGGTCACGAGGCCCGGTGTCACGGACCGCAAGGTGGGGAAGAACATTTTCCGCCAGATTTAGCATGGAAAATTTTCCGCCAGATTTAGCGGGAAAATTTAGCGGAACATTTTTCCCCTCCAAATCTAGCGGAAAACTTTTCCCCGCCAAATCTAGCGGGGAATTTTCCGCTCAGATCCAGCTGGGAAACTTTTTCCGCTAAATTTCCGGGGGACAATTTTTTCCGCTAAATTTAGCGGGGAAAATTTTCCGCCAGATTTAGCGGGGAGAACCCCGCTGCAGGGTTCTCCCCACGGCGGGCGGCAGTGGCTTCGCCGCCCACCAACCCGACTGGCCGCCCACCGCTCCGACTGGCCGCCCAACAGTCCAACTGACCGCCCACCACTCGACTTTTTTTGCGCTGCAGGGATGACGATGCGATTTTGCCTGCGCACATGGCCGCAGACGGTCGCCGTCGTACTCCAGAAGGTCCGCGCACCGCCAGTGCGATCGTTCGCTATCGCATCGCCGACTGCCGCCACTGTCACACTGATTCAAACGAAGAGCGCAAACGCTCGGCGTGTTTCTTTTTCTTTTTTTTTCTTTCTCATCTCAGCGGCGCGCCGCCAGCAGCTAGCCCGGGGGGGGGGGGGGGGGCGATAAAGAGACGCGATGAACCAAAAAACCTAACAACAGCCCCCCCCCCCCCCCGGCAATGTCCACCTCCCAGAAATTCCTGGGGAGAACCCTGATTTTAAGCTAGATTTAGAGGAAAAAACTTTCCGCTAAGCTTAGCGGGGAAATTCACTCCATCATGCACCGCGCGGTTACGCCGACGGCGACGCCGCTCTCGCCGGAAACGAACGCCGAAGAGCTGCGCTCTCAAAAAAGGTGTATCGCCATGTGAAAACGCTTTAGCATCTTTTGAGACGTCATCTGGTCATCTCTACGTGAAGTAATGGCGGCTATAAGACCGATAAAAATAGGTGCCTTATAAGCGTATTGTGTTAAATAGTTCGTCCGGGAGAGTTAAACAACTTCTCCATGGTGACATGACTTTACCCAATATTTGCCGCCATTTCCGAAAAAACGGATGCTCCTCCGATTACCCCTGCAGCAATGCATACCAGATAAAAAAAAGGCATGAAAGGGCATCATGAAAGATTGTGTTTAAAGTATTTGTACTTTATTTTAAAAGTATGTTGTATTTATAGTACTTTAGTTCAAGTACATTGCATCCAGGTGTACTTACGATACTTGAAGTACATAACCTCTCGTTGACCTTGTACTTTACTTCAAGTGCTTTTTAGATGGACCTTTACTCAACAGTCTAGACAAGCAAACACTGTCTGCGAAATCAAGCTCAGGCAGGTGCTAAACCTCAATGTAGAAATGGTACATCTGCAGTACGTCATGGATCAGAAAACAAAAAAGTTCAAAACAATTAATCACGCCTAAGCAGAAGCAGCTGATTAAAGCATTTATGTGAAAACACAAGCGGCTTCACATTTGGCTAGCTAGAATTTCGCTAACGGATCAAAACATTTATGTACCTTCTTGTTACTATCAAAAATATAAAAGTAAATTCAAAAAGTGATTCGCTACTTTGTTACGGAAGTTAGTCATTTACTCAATTACTTTCCATTTGAGTAATCTCTACTCTACTCAAATTACTTTTCGAGTCCAGTACTCAGTAACTTAACTTAATTACGTTTTTTTGGTAACTTGTACATGTTTGCCAATAGGTATGCCTTTTATGAGGCTTTTGTTTTCATCTACCAGAACTTCTTTTTTTTTGTGCCGTAATTCAACATTTTTTTGCAGTCACATGTTCTTTATGGCGCGAGAAGTAAATCGCACCAAGATAAACGGCACTTTCTGCCTGTGTGGTGGAAGCGTTTGCACTGATTCTAAATCTTGCCTTCAAATTTGGCAGTTCCAGATCTTGATGGCGCTTTTAACCGATTCAGCAAGTTTTCGTTTTCGGTTATCGCTAATCCGTGCATCTCGATATTTTGGTGCCTGCTGTATTTCTCCAGATGGTTAATTTGACATTTGATTTGTTTTAATAAGTCGATCTTTAAATTCCCGCCCCAAAAAGAGTATAGTTATTCTGGCTAACATAAATAAACAACCTATACAAAAACAAAAAACAAGAAAGCATGCTGCTGACATTTCCAGATGGAGGTCGATATAGTATACAAAAATCGTAGTTACCGCATTCTCAGGTCCTAAGAAGTCGCATTTGCCCGATTCGTAAAATTCTGACTTCAGCCGACTGCGCTTGGCGGCCCTCATTCCGTGACGCCGCCAGTATGAAATGCGCCGCCATCTGACGGGTCGTCTGCGCACCAAGCGGAGCCTGCGCGGTTATCCTTTTTCTGCTTCCCAATTGATGGCGCTGGGTGACCGCCACCTTCTGGCGCGTGCCGTTTACTTGTCAGTCGTTTTCCGTGCCTCTCCCACTCGCCTCTCTCGCGCAGTTCTGCTCGGACTCCCGGAACAGTGTCAACTTTCGCGTGTGTGTGCGTTCAGTGTTGCGCCCCGTGTCTCGCGCGGTCCCGTGTCCGGCGAGTGTTGTGCGTCGAGGGCCGTCCAAAAACTCCGCCCCGTTTGGATTACGCCGGACGGCAGCTGCGAGGGACGGCGCCAACTTTTACGGGATTACCCGCAAGAATGCGATCGGCGGCGGCTACGTGAGGCGGGATCATGGTTCTGGTAAGCCTTCCTCGGCTTGTTTGCGGTCCTCGAATTCCTCGCCGGCGCGCGATGTCAGCTTCGCGTCCGAGCGGCGAGCGCCTGAGCGCGGCGGGTGAACACCGCCGCGTATCGCGGGGTTCGCCGCCAAAGTCCTGGACGGGCCGCGGCCATCCAGTATTTTGCCGCACGCCGCCAAGCCGGTGGCGCCCTCGGCGCACACCTGTTGGCGGCATCCGCGGAATGCAGCCCCGAAACGCACAGCGGAAGGCCGTCTCGGAGAGCGGCGTTTTTGGTCGTGCATACCCCGTGGAAACATGCCTGACCGGCGTCGTCCCTGGCGCACGCCGTGTTGATCCTGAAATTCAATCGGCAGCCCGAGGAACCGAGCGGGTCTGTGCGTGCGTCCGAGAGACTCGCGCTCCACCGCGTTCGTGGCAAACGGCCGTCCGCACGAACCGGCACCACGAGCCGCTGCTCTTTTTTCGTGCATCGTCGGTGCAGACACGCGCCAGAAGCACGGTAGCGTTCTCTTCCGGCCGATCAGCACGACGACGCTGTGTATCAGCTTCGTGTCCCGCTCCTCGGGCAACCCTCGCGGTTCATCTTTTCTCCTTTGGTCTTTCGCCCCTCGGTGTTGCTAGCTTGGGGGATGTGGGCGGGGGTCCATATCATATGAGCGAACGACGTTTAGTAGTTCGCCTGTTCACACTCTTGGTGAGCCGAGTACGACCGAGAGAGGCATACACCGGTTTTTAATCCTCTTGCGACGTCCTTAGGACCGGGGCCGCAGCAGCGGAGCTGGTCCTAAGACGTCGTAAGAGGATTAAAAACCGGTCTTGTCTCTCTCGGTCGTACTTGGTTGCCAGAGTGTGGAACGAGCCTTTAGAGAATAGCGACATTTGAGCGAATCGACATCTTTAGGCGCGTATTACGGGGCGCGTGTTCTGGGTCGCTTTTCTTTGTAGATTGGCGGTACATGTTCCTGTTTGCGAAGGAAAACGGTACATTGGATATACGAGGGGCGTTCATACAGTTCGGCATCATTGTCCCGCAGGAATGGAGATTCAGCAATCAAACTCGAGTAAGAGTTAAGACTTTCTCTGCATGTTCGCCACCAAAAAATATGTCCACTTTTTCCAGCGATGTACCACATGCCGGAGGCCATTGTTATAGAACTCCTCTGTTTTGAGTGTTCAGAAATCGCCCCACTTCAGCAATCACTTGGTCGTCGTCATTGAAATGCTTTCCTCTTAATTGGCCGCACTGGAAAACGTCTGCGCCATTTAACCAAAGTGACAGAACCGGGGCGTTGTCCCCGAACAACGCTCACAAATTGGAATGAATATTCCTGGTGCATTGTCTCCCTTCAAATAGAAAAAACCGATCACTCTCTGTGCTTGGCACCGACGGGCGGTGCCATTTTTGTTTCGACACCGTAGCGGCGTTAAGCGCTACTATAGCTATGCGATGTTTAACTGTGCGGAAACTATAGAGGGACGCGCGCTCATGGTGATGCCTCTTTGTTTCATTTTTATCTCTCTTTGCGCCGATGATACGAACTTTATGAACGCTCCTCCGTAATGCTGAAACACGACGAGAGTCTGTTCTGGCTTTTTCTCCGTAAATTGGATGTCTTCTCTTTTTTTTTTTTTCTCAAAAGCGACGATGAGTAGTTTTAGCATGTTTCGGTTTGTAGTTATTCCCCATATGATATGGCAATAAGATAAAGTAGGCAAAAAGAAAGGCTTCTGATAGTTGTCCCCATGAACAGAAGCATTGAAATGACTAAATGTAACTTATTAATCGGGCATTACATAGAACTACAATTGTGTACGGGAGGGAGACCTGAAAAGAGAGATCCTCAGTGGCCTCAGACGGACAGCTGAACGTTGCCAGCCGCCAGAAGTGTCGTTCCCAAGTTCCTCCCCAAGCTTCGACCACCTCCGTATTTTGTTCAAACTTCAGTTTGTGGGTGCAAAATAAAAGCGATGGACGACTACTTGTTAACAAGTGACACAAGTATAATTGTCGAATTAGCATCCCCAAGCGGAGGAGTTTTAAAAACATACTAAGGCTTGTAAAGGTTCCCTGTCTGCATCTTGGGCACACACAAGACAGCGTGGCCCCTGGAAACTACTTTCTTCGCAAATAAAATCTTTCCACTCAAGCACGTATTCATGGTGCCTCTCTCCAATGCATGGCTTGCACTGAGCGCGAACTCCTGTGCAGCGTGCATTCGGCACAACCTGATTTGATTTTCTCACCGAGAAAAATCGCAATTACCACCAGCGTATAGTGCGATGACGTCACCAGGCAACAATTAAGTTTCCTGGTGAAATACGATGTTCGCAACACTACCAAAAGGAGATGTCCAAGTTGTAAGATTGCGCTGTATTGGCCTCGAGACGAAGATTGAAGTTAGGGGAAGCGTGCTTCTGTTTACCCACGTTTTTACGCGGTTCATTTTCTCAATGCGGGTGGAGACAGCATCCACACCAAGGGCGCAGAGCACGGCGAGGGTACAGAGCATGAGCTTTTATACTTTATTTCAGCTAAAGTCTCTGACGCAGCCGATGCTACAAGCGCGAGCACGTGGCCCTGAATAGTGCTTGCACTGCACGAGCGTGCTCAGGAGGCTGAAAGCCCGGAGCTCGCGCTTGTAGCATCGGCTTCGTCTGGAGTTAAGCAGAAACGGAGTATAGCATGACGCTTTACACACGCGCCAGATTGAGCCGCCATAGCCGCCCTTCTCTGCACGTACCGAGATACCGAGCCACTGGAAATTGGCGTGGACGAGCCTCCACAATGACCAATGCTGGGGAGAAAGACAAAATAAAATCTAAGATGGCAATAACCTGGCTTGCTATGGTAATAATCAAGGGAAGTAAACGTAATAAGGGGAAACAAAAAACTGAAGCGTCAGTTATGGCGGCGCCCATGCACAGCTGCTGCAAAGCGTCTATAAGCACCTGATTCCTGCGCGCGAGCGCTGGCATTGGCGTCTCCCATGCGCTTCGCCTCGTCGCGCGTAGCATTCTCTTTGCTCCGAGTAAGTGTAAACAAAGCGTAATTCTGCTGTTCACCACATGAGTCGTGCCTATCGATTCTCGAGGCGAATATAAACAACTCCGGGTTGATATGGGGCAACCTAATAAAATATTAGAGCGCATGACTGGTAAAGCACAAAGTTAAAGTGAAGACCAAAAACAAGCGCGTCAAACCGGATATTGCCTCGAGGCGGCAGCCAAGTTTCTATAGTTCATGCGAGCTGATGCCCAAATGGGATTTATGTTAGCATTACGGTCATGTCTCGTTTATATGGACCCCCGTTAATATGGATACTCCGCTACATAGACACCATTTTCGGGGACAAACTCGAGAGATACGTGCACTTTTGCGTCTCCTTACTATGGACAACTCATATTATGGACGGTTTTTGAGGGGAACGGAGGGTCTCCATATTCACCAGACATCACTGTATAAGAATGTTTGTCTGTCGTTCGCGCTATTTACGTATATGTAATTAGGAATATCATAACATCTCTATAAATTTATGATTTGCAGTAAGGAGTCGTACATCGGATTCTTGCGAAGAAAACCGCTTATTATCTTTCTAATTCTGCCCATTTACATGTGAGCACAAAGTCCTTTTGCGCACATCCCTTGACACGGTATTTCGCACCGCCAAACAGCGAACAAAAAAGCACGTTCCAACAAACAACAGGTGGCACATTTTCGACTATCGTCCTTCCGAATCGTTCTCAAGCAGTTGTGTAATCCTTTATGCAGTCTATTTTATTGATCATAATAAAAAATATATATTTACTGACTGCAAGCTTGAAAGCAAAAATGAGGGGCCGATCGCCTTAAAGATCTACATCATAAGTAAATGCACCCACAAATTATCTGGAAGATGCTCTGAATTTTTTTTCCCTGTGTTTTTATCCTCGATAGATTTGCAAGTGATTTGGGAGCCTTAAATAATTGCGTGTCCCTGACATATATGGGTGGACATAGTAACCCATGAGCTAGGGGACAAAAAGGGACGGACAGACACGAAACTCCGAACTCGTGTCTGTCCATCCCTTTCTGTCCCTAGCTCCAGGGCAGGCACGTAGCCAGAATTTTGTTTCGGGGGGGGGGGGGGGGGGGGGGCCGCCGCCCATGACAAAACGTTGTATGAGGGGAGGGGGGAGAGGAGGCCCCGCAAAATGGAAGGTTTCCGTGGGGGGGGGGGGGCCTGGATGGTCGATACTATGTAAGTGGTTTCATATATGGGTGGTTTCATTTGAAATCGAACACGCTTGTTGCGGTTGGTCTTTTCCATTTTTTTTAATATATGTAATTGCCCCATTTTTTGTAAAAAATAAAACCGCGTTTCAAATTTCTTTTAAACATTTTTTTGCCTTTCAAAGCAAAAATAGAGCAGGTGAAAATTTGTTTTCCTTTTTACTCAGTTCTACCCAGTTCTGTACGCTGGTATGAATACGAAAAGCACACAAAACTCGCAGTAATTTTTTGTGTGCCTGTATACCATGCCGGCTATTTTTTAGTTGAGCATTTGCTTTCACTGATGTTAAAAATACCAAACATCGTCTCTTTGAGTCTGGTGGCATATTCAGGGCCTTGTATCTCATGAGTTATTATATTTGTCGCTTACCAAATACTATCCGGGTGTGGTCCTAAACATGGGCTATGGACGGGCACAGGTTTATCTTGTTTTATTTTCACGGAATATTTTATGTAAAATTAAGATATCGTCAAAAATGAGATTTACCGATATTTTGAACCCACTTTATCGAAAAACCCCATTTTTTATTACGTTCAATTTTTCTATTATTACTGCCGTTCATATTAACTTTCAATTGGCTTAATGCAATTTCACCCGCTTTTTTTCTTATTTTTTTCCCGTTTTTTGTTGTATCTTTTTTAGAAGTGATCGAAATCGCACACGCTCTCGGAACGGCCAAGTTTAGTTTCCGCAGATCGGCATCGCTGCAAAGATTATACTTCTTATTTTTCTGTTAAAATGCAGGGGTAAATTTATTTTGATTGAAAACACTCGTGCTTGGCTGCACATTGTATTTTCTTAATTTGTAATGATGGCAACTGACATTCTTTAGTCCGATCGTTAGCGGTGCAGCGGATGTTCCATTATCCGGTGTGTAAAGCCAGGGCAGCTCATTTAGCGGCTCTAGGTACTACATACTCTCCGGTGTATTGGCAACTTTTAGCGATGGTGGTACCGCGACGTGAGAACCGCGCTCCCTAGCTCCTGGATGATCGGCTTCCCAATGAACGTGCTTGACGATTGCAAGCAGGGCATCTGGCCGCCGCCATGTCTCTGCTCGTGCGGGACAGTGCGTAATTACAAGATTTCCCACGCCACGTTCACGCGCACGCTGCACATGCTTGTACGCATAGGGCGCCAGTGAGACGCCAGGCTTGTTATTGTCTAAAACTAACTAAACACTCCTTAAAAAAATATATAAAAAACGAGTTAGAGGTGAATTTTGGCGTATTTTTATCCCGCGAATTCGAATATCACGTTCGTTTTGCCAGAAGATGTTATTAAACACGAGAAAACACGAACATCTCCAACCAGACGTGAAGTCATACTAGGGTCGTTGGGCCGCCAAAACGCGTGTCGCTCGTGTGGGCAGCGCGTGCAATTGCAAGCTTGCCAGGTGTATTCCCCCGCACTGACGCCAGTCGTGACGTCCTTTCTGGCCTTTTTGGAAAATAGCAAGCGTGCGCGTGCATAGCTTTGACAGGCGCTGAAGATGCGCGAGAGCGGAGATTCCGAAAACTCCTTATATGACGTCACGCCCCGGGAAGGAGGGACTTCGGCGGTACTTTGAAAATTAATTTATGCAGCCTCCGTGCACCGAATTGAAACATAATCTCGATATTCGTGATCATCCTGAAGGCCAAATGAAGACGATTTACGTGTTTTTCATCAAATACAGAACCGCTTCAGTTTCCGTAGCTGAACGTACAAGCTACAGCGCAGCTAGCCCGCGCTCCTGGCTTTGAGCAACGCCTCCTGTACTAAGATGCCTGTCAGGTGGCTCGCTCTACCATTGCGGCCGGTCTGCCATCGTATTGTAGCCAAACGCCACTAGGTGGTGCTCAGTTCCGACCAGCTAGGCGCGAGCAACAACATCATCATCAGCAACTCTTGCTGGGCGCTCGGCCATCTCGGCGCAACTGGCGCGGCCGGCCGCTCGCAACTGAGTGCTAATTTTATTTATTTTAACATTAGTTTTAGTTTCAATCTTTGGTTTACTGTTTTGCATCCTTTTGAAGAAAAAGACCCAATAATTCTCCATGGCCCTAGACCATAATACCAAAAGAAGACGAAGACGAAAGTGTAAATATACCAGAGTGAGCCAGCGCTGCGTAAGTTTGTCTTTCTTTTGTGTGCGTGGAATGGAGTAACTGTTTTGCCGGTGCGCTGTTCCGTCTGTACAACACCACATCATTCATAGCCTTCGCACTCCCTTTGCGCTGTTAACGCCAGGGATGACACTGCACTATTCGATTTGAAGCACTACTCGCACACCCCTAGTGGTATCACAATAGCAGACGTCAAATCTCCCGCGCTCTCGTGCGGCCGCAGTCGCGATAGGGCTGTTCAGCAGCGCTCCTCGCGGTCGTTTCTGAAGCGGAGAGGAGTGCGGGAAGGGCAACGCGCAGACGTCGCCGCTCCGCGCGACAGAGCATTAGTACAGAGCGCTGCTTTGAGACATGCATCTTCTTAGCGCGACGCGCTCGTTCTGCGGAAGAACGCTTCAGAGCAACGACCTCGAGCTCTGTGCTTGTGGCAATGGCTGCAGTCTCAGCTTGAGAGTATCGCTCGGATTTCATAAAATTAGAATTACTTAGGCGTCGCAGTCCCAACCTGTACCGCTGTTCTACAACGATCGAATATCACGGCCACTTTGATATGAACTAAAGCCGCCTATATAGGCCGTGAAAGTTACGAATAGGCCATATGCAAAATTCTTGCCAGCTATTATCATCATGCCACTACGCACTGGCAATTTTTTCATGGTCGCTGATGTTGCCTCAGAATTTTTTCAACACACCGATAGACACGGCTCTACCAGTTCCCCAAGTATTGTGTGAAAAGAAAACATTTCGCGAAGTTATTGAATTTTCAAATTTCGTTTTCGTCGTTTCTTCAAACTGGGAGCCCCTACTGGCAACATTAAAGTGTGACGACACAAATCGTACAAAGGGGGCAGTAAACCATGCACGTTCCCAACTGATTACACGTCGTTTGATGGTGGAAAAGGAATGCTTGGTAGCTGATTCACTGAGAAGCACGCAAAAAGCACTCTAAATGCACTGTTTAAGACTACATGCACGACCTGAAAGTCTGTACCATTTGTGACGTCACGGCACTGGAGAGCGCGCGGAAATTTGAATGCTGGTTTCGACATCACCTTCATTTTAAGGTTTTCTCCATTGCTGTCTTGAACGTTCGAGAAAATAGATAGCATACGGAAGCAGACATGTACACGTTACCCCAAAAAAGTAACTAAATACCGTTACCCGTTACATGGCTCAAGAAAGTAACTAAATACGTTACTCGTTACCGATTCTCAAAAGGAACGCGTGAGTTACCTCAAAGGTAACGAGTTACTTTCCACGTTACTTTGACGACCAAATACACACCTGTTTTTGTTTAATGGTTTATTATTTTTTTTAGTAGTCATTGCCGCTTAAGCAGCAGCTGCGTGTAGAAGTTTTGATCAGTTATGTTTCCCCGCTTCCTTGAAAATACATCTCCGGTGACGCTGAAGAGCCGTTCTACCGACGCGCTCGAAGGAACGACAGTGCTTAGTGCTTCAGGAAGAGCTGGTGAATCTTCAAGAACTGCGCCTTCATTGAGGACAGCGGGCAATCGGTTATGTGCCTTCCCGTGTTTGCAACCTCCGGTTTTACATTCGGTTCGTACCCGTTTTCTAGAAGGTTCAACCAACGAACCTGATTGTGCTCGCTGAGTGAAGGACATTCCCAGCTGTAGAGTTCGGTACAGCAACGTTTATCGCTGAACACGTCAGTCGAACTGTTCGACTGACGTGTTCAACGATACGTTGCTGTACTCTCATACTGTTTAGTTGTTTTTCGGGTCCTTTGCCACAATAGACGCATACTCAGGCTAGAATAAACATAAGGCCGTTTAAGCGGTGCTTGAACACGTTAATCCTTCTCAAGAGTAACCGAGATACCGTTACTCGTTACTTGGCCTTCAAAGTAACTAAATACCGTTGACTCGTTACTTTTCTAAAAAAGTAACTAAATACGTTATCTCGTTACCGAAAATAGTAACTAGGTACAAGTAACTCGTTACTTGTAACGCGTTACGTACATGTATGCCGTGAAGACTAAAGTCCGGGTAGTCAGAAAATGCAATTCGTTTGGGTCTATAGCCTAAAAAACAGCCTGAGTACTACCCCTTAAAGACCGCCATACTAGTCTTTTTTTTTCTTTCACACCCTCCAGTTGTGGGCGAGATGTATCTGCATTTAACTCGGTTTTCATGATATTAGGGAAATGTATTGTGCACTCAAGGGGCTGCCGTTTAGTTTCGGTTCAAAGAAGAAAGACGGCCGCGAAATTCTGGAGAAGGAATTGCCAGCAACGAGGTCGCAGGACTCGTCACTCAAGCAGTACAACTCGGCCTCGGGGGCTATGTTCGACCAATGCTACGTTTCTCCTAAAAAGAAACGGAAGTGACGGAACTGACGATAGCGCGTCTGATAGGCTAGAGGTTCAAATGACGAAACTTTCCTCTTTCCTCATTTGAGCCTCCAACCAATCAGACGCGATATCGTCACTTACGTCATTTCCGTTTCTTTTAGGAGAAGCGAAGCATTTGTCGAGCATAGCCCCTGGCCAGTGAACGGCCTTTATCGAAGACGTTCTGTGAAGGGGTCGTGCTAGGCTTGCATCAGGTTATCATATTTTAGTTCTACGACTCGCACTTTGCCGTGACCATTGTCTCTCGGGCAAAACTATCGCTACGGGAACCCCTAATATGCAGAAAATTTGATATTTGATCGTGACTACACTAGATGGCGCTTCTTTTTGCATATAATCTATAGCAAACTAAACTGAAACAGTTTCTCGGATGCGTACGAAGACAGCAACCACTCCCTTCGGGAGTCGGTCGTGGAAGAACTCCTTCGGAATTGGGGGCCGCAAACCTTTTCGGCTACCCTCGAAGCAATATTCAATATTGTCACGAATGAACATGACGGGAGGACGAACAGTGAACTGAAAATAAACGATTAATCTGCGAACTTGTGCCATACAAAATGAAGAACGAAGGTCGAGGCAGCAGGAAAGACGGGTGGCGATTTGGCGGCGTAACAGCGAGCGAGATCGAGACTGACTCGACAAGGTCCCATGCAGCTCTTTATCTAGTGTGCGTCACCATCTGCAATATTCGGCACAGAAGTTTCAGAGCGTCGCGCGTTCGGGGCGAGAATGAACCGGCTCTTTCGAGAACGAGAAAGCAGGGCGAAATGATAGAAGTTACATCCCGAGTAAGATTAAACGCGAATCTTCTAGGATACCGTGACCGGGCGCTGTTTGCTCTGCCCTGCGCGCGGCAATATTAGGCCTTTTCGTTTAGGGTACGCTGAGGATGCGGGCCCTGCGAGGTGTCCGTGCTCGGAGAGAGGACACGAGCCCCTGCTAGCAACGCGGAGCTCTCGCGCAGGATCTACGGGACGTCCCCATTGTTTGCCGCGTTTCAGGTTGCCGAAACCCGAAGCCTTATTACGCACTCGGCGGGGCCCTCCCGCCGACGGCATTAGTCGACGCCAGAGTTCGCCGACGGGCGCTTCGCGAGGCATTGGAAAGTCGTTCAAAATTGCGTCGCCGAGTTTCCCGTTGGGGATCAATTTGCATGTGCCGCGGCGAGCGACGCTCCAGAGCCTTTGCCCAGGGCCGCAATTTGCGCGCGCATTTGAAAGCAGGGCCCGGCTAGGCGTCGCTGGCCCCCGATCTCGTCGGGCTTCGGAGACTTCAATCTAAGCGAGAAGCGGTTTCTTTTAATGCGAGACAGACGTGCTGGATGCTGCACTGCACTTTTCGATCTATGTATCTATCTATCCCCATCTATCTATCTCTCTGGCTATATCTAACCTCCTTACGCCGCTGGTCGATAAATAAATAAAAAAGACCGCGACGCCGGCGGGATACGAACACCGTTGACCCTTTTATCAGCAGGCAGACGCGCTAACCACCCGAGCTATGAAAGGCAGTCATTCAAAGCACTGTAAAAAACTTGTTTATATCTTTACCATCGCGCGTTCCATGTTATACCGCCCTGCTCAGAGGTTTAGCACGAGAGCGGAACGAGCCCTCGTGCATGGCACGCGCGCGCACCGAGTGAGCCCTGACAGCGCATGGAAGCTGCCGCACTCCGCAAAACCAGCTGTGACAGCGCTGGAAAGCGCTTCGTATGTATAAACAACCGTTTAGAGTTCCGTTGGCTGAGACTATACTTCGTTTCAGCTTGGGTCCAGACGCGGCCGATGCTACAAGCACGAGCGTGTGGCCCTGAGCGGGTGCCGCTACTGCACGCGCGCGTGCTTGGCGGGGACGCTGGAAGCCCCGGAAGCTCGCGCTTGTAGCATCGGCAGCGTCTGGACACAAGCTGAAAGCGAGACGGTAGTAGCTGAGACGCCAGAAGAGTTTGGTCGGTACCATTTTGAGTGTTTGTGCGTATGGCGCGTGCTTTTACGCTCGCCTTCCTAAGCTGACACAAACGCACGCATTTGTGCTGGGCTGCGGAGATCAGTGCGCAGGGCTGTGAAAGTGTCCAACGAATTTAGAATCGCCTCAAGAGTGACTGGCGTAATCTAGAGTGTGCCGGCCACCTGACGAACGCGCACAACACTCGCACCGTTTGATGCTATTCGCATTAACGTAGATACATCCATTCCCAAAGGGATGCGGTTCTGCTGATTTTTTTCTTTTCTTTTTTAAATAATGCTTCGGATTCACTTGAGTTCAAGCAGGAGTAAACAACATAAAAAAAGCATTAACAGCAATACAGCAAGGCATAAAAACGATACCTATACTCCGTTTCATACTTAGCGTGCAACGCCGTCAAAGCTTACTGGCGCGAGCGCGTGGCTTCATCTATGGTTTTGTTTGCGCGAGAACGCGTGCAAATTATCAACGAAATCAAGCCCATGCTCGCGCCAAAAGCTGTGACAGCGTTGCACACTAAGTATGCAAGCAGAGGATAGCATATAATTAAGTTCGCCAGTAACACAATGTGTTTATAGGTCGAAATTCTCAAATTTGCAATAAATATTTTTACATTTCAACTATGAATCTTTGACAAATGGTTCCATGCATGCAGGTATTCTCCTGGAAAATAATAATAAGAACATTTAAATGTGTCATTAGATACGAAAGATCGCGGGTAATTTTTTCTTCGTTAAAAGGAGTACCTGCTCGCGACACTGTAGTGACTGTAAAGCGTGTGAACGCAGGTTCCAAACCGGTGCAAAGTGAAGCGAGGCTCAAGTAGATATACCGGCTCCGAGTGAATAATCCGTTCCAAATATTCCAAGGCTTTCTCGAGGCGTGCGTATGGAAAACCGTTATTTTCTCTTCATTTGTAAGGGGATCAGGTGGCCGAGTGTTCCCTTACCGCAGCTCGGAGCAGGTGGACCGGAAGCTCGCGGTGCAGAACCCAGGGATCTCGGATTCCATCCCCGCCTCCGCCCGTTGTAATCTGGGTAAGCCAACGTTATTAAAGGGGCTGTGCAACAATTTTCTGACTTTGGCCAATTAACTGCGGAAATTAATCTGCGACACCTATGGAACGAAAAGCAGAAAACCGTATTTTCTTGCAGAGCGCTAGTTCTTATTTTAGAAAAAAAAAAAGAAGAAAGAAATCGAAGGTCAAAGTGCCTCTCAACTCTCCACGTCGACTCTTCGAGTGACGTACCTCTGGAGGTTCACGTAGTTTCCCTTGGGTCCTGTCTTCAGAGCCCAGCCGCTTCCTCCGCGATTGACGGCTTTAAAGGATTACCCTCGTAGAAGGTCGCGCAAAGGACGGTTCGTCAGGAGGCTGACGGCGAGTGTAGCATGCGAGGAGGGACAGGTTTTGTTGACTTCCGCGTACCCCCAGAGACGGTGTCATTTTAGTTCCCGTAACCCCGACAGGCGGCTGCAGGTCGGCAAATAATTCGTTTTTTGCTTTGCGATTACGCTGCAGAATAGCAGTTTTTCGGGGAAAGGTGACGCGCTTTTGGTCACTTGGGCTTGCATCAACAATATAAAAAATGCAAACTGCCAATTATTGCAACATTAAAATCATTGCACTGCCCCTTTAAAGTGGGGGCTACCTTTCACCGTGGGAGTTCCGCCGTTCACGAGTATTCCGATGAAGAGGGAAGTGAACTACGCTGATGGACATCGCTTATGGGCACGCATCTTTCAGGTCATGATTACCTTAGCTCGTGCGTTGAACACGTGTTGTTCGCGCGGCGATTGCGCAAAACATGTGCCTCGATATTCGGGGCCGCGGGAAAGGATTCCCGGAAAGGTGGATGACGGAAAGCACCCGCCGATCCCGGAGAGGTGGTTATGTTCCATGGGAATCCGGAGGCGGAGCGAGTTCGTTCGGATCATCGTGTTCCATCTCGGATCCGGTCTACTGATCCCGGCACGCTCCAAAACAGTGTAATCCGCCACGAGTTGATCTGATAACGTTGGGGGACGAGCGTTGTACCTGCATGCGGTCGCGTGTCCCTACTGCGTGAGCTCGAGGCTGGCAGTGATACCCATCTCTGTCGGAGGCACCAGACTGGGACTCACTTCCTGCTCTGTACGCACTATCTTTCATTTGTAGCGACGCCCGGGAGTTTTCTTTAACATTAAGATGAACAAATCCAGGCGTGCCTTATTTCGGTCGGAAGAACAGCGGGGCGACGGGCAAGGCACGCGGAGCGAATGGATCCGTTCCATTTGCATCACTCGTATAGGATCCGGCATCTGCTACCGTCCACGTTGAATTGAACTATGGGCCTGTCGCGTCCCCGTCCGCGTTCGAAGGGTTCCCAAGATTCGGTTCCTCTGACTTGGGCCGATTCGCTGGTTGCACCATTGTCGGAGGTTCTAGTTGGGCGGTGCGGGGTTTCCTGAAAGTTATGCTCGAGAACTGAGCACTTGAGCACTCCGTGCAGGCACGTATCCAGGGGGCGGCCCATGGGGCCCCGACCCCCCCCCCCCCCAACCTTCCATTTTGCTGGGACCTCCTCTGCCCCTCCCCCCTCATAAAACATTTTGTCATGGGCGCCCCCCCCCCCCCCCCCCCCCGAAACAGAATCCTGGCTACGTGCCTGACTCGTGTAAAGACCATCGAGAATGTAGGAGTATATAGGACTCGTACTAGTATGTGTGCAGTACTCTTACGCACTCGACCCTATAGATGAAGTGTCTCATAAACCCTGGCCCGCGGAGGCCTTTTCACCGGCGCGTGGCTGGCTGCTGTCCTTGCAGTGAGCCCCGGCCCGTTTCCAGCTAGGCCCGCATGCTACTGGCGCCAAGAATAATCGCGTGTAAAGAAAATGGCGCCACGACGCTCACCAAACACTACGGATCCGTGCTGACTCTTATCCCGCTGGTAGTTGCGTGTCATATGTATTGCACATTATCACCACCTCCGTTCTCGATCCCCCGTTTCATGTCTGCGTATACCTGCGTGAAAAGTATTTCACCTTTTCATGTATATTGTGCACACTGCCCTATGTCATACGTATCGCGTGTTGTCATCACCAGTCCTACCATTCTGAATAGCCTTCCTGCCCTGTGCGAATAAGCCAACGATCATATTCGCTTTGATTTATGGCTGGTGGATTTGTCCGAGATATAATAATTGTGCAATGGCATAACTATCTATGTTGAATTATACTATATATTTAAGGTGTATTCATCCGTATTGGTCGCAAACTTTGGGTTTCCCATCTGGGTCTTCTATGAATACATATATCTATTTATATGTTTGTAGTTTTTTATTTATACTCGTTTATTTTTTCGACGCTCGAGGCAGCGACAGCCACCTAACCTGGCCTTTTTAGCCATATACTTTGGAGACCCCTGCTATAGATAGTGTCGAGAGTTCCCAGTACTTGAGTATCCCTCTCTACTAGAACTTCGTGTCGTCCGCTACCTTGTTTTTTCTCTCATTTTTAAACGGGCTTTTCCCGGCGATTTATTCGATAGCAGGCAATAATTTGTCGTGTTTTTCTCTTACTCGTATCATTTTGCGCGAGGCAACCTCAACGTGGAGCTGGCGGAAGCCCATTCCGGACAGCGCTTGCCCCGCAGCTTGAAGGTCGGTTTTTGTTTGTTTTTGTTCTTGTTGTTTTAATTCTGGCCTTGTGGGGTTTCTGACTCTAGGCTAATGCGCGTCCGATCCCCGACGGGCGCATCAGAACTACCCTCGGGGCCTCTTTAAGCCCGGGGCTTAAGTTGTAGACTGAAGCTTCGCTCTCTTGTTGGGGAAATTCCGCGACACTCTTAGCTCTGACTACAGTCGTTCAATTTCGACTGGAAAAGCAAAGAAACTGATAGTCGCGTCTTTGACATCGCCAGCAATTGAATTCCTCGGGATCCGTGAGTCCTGATGGCCATTTTGTTGTCCATTTTGTTTTTGTAATTGGACGCGTGATTGAATTTTAGTTTTCAAGTCACGAAATAAGTTGTCTAAATCTCGTCGAGTAATCAATCTTCGTCATAAGCGAAGGAGAAGAAACGAAGTAGGTGAGGAGATATCGCGGTTCCTGCGTACGAGCACCGCCAGACAAATACGTGGCGTGATCGAGTGAAACCCGTTCGTCTGCCTTTATTAAGACGAGCGAAAATGTACGCCAGCAGGTGAGGCAGTCTTGAAGTATAACACCATTTAAGGAAGGACCTGGGGCTTCCTTAGGGAAACTCCCGCAGTACATCTGCAGAGACGCTGGGAAGGCGATTGACTCGTCCGCCTTTCGTGGCCGTGCGCCTGGCCCTGCCGCGGCGACCTTGCCACGTAACACAGCCCCGACGTTGCAGGTACACGACAGCTCTCAAAGGGTATACGTTTTCTGCAGTCTGGGCACTGCGCTATGTGTAGACTTCACCAGCTCGACCACGCAGTGTTGTCTCGGACGCGCCGCCCGCGTCGAACGTCGACACCCTTCCGCTGTCGGGAAGTCACTCGCTCACTCAAACTTGTTGCCGGATTCTCGGTCGCACCGGCCACGTAGTCGATGCTGTCCCAAAACAAACCGGGCACGTAGGAAAAATGAACGCTCACCTACGCGCTTATCGGGATATTTGCACACGTCATCGGGCTCTTCGTACACCGAGGTCTACGTGACGCGGCACAAACGGGTTTCATCGCCTCGCAGATAAGACACGGAACCTCCTGCTGGTCGGCGCCGTTGTACGCGATCGGAGAAACACGCGACAGACGGAGACCGGGTCGAGAATGTCATTAGGGGCGGACACTAACGACAGTTGCTCTGACCCTGCCGTCGCGTCAAGTGTCGTGGTCGTGGCCACCCGATCTCCGCCCATTACGGGGCTTCATTAGGCGACTCTGGGCGGCTGCGCTCCGGGCTCCCGCCTTGGCCCCTAATCGCGGCACCTTGCCCCCGCTAATGACAGACTCCTTAATTACGCTCTCCGTCCGTCAGCGACTGTTCCCGGGGCGTCGATTGCCCGGGCCTCGCTCTTTCGGTCCTGCCGCCGAATAAGCCAGGCTTAGGAGGAATCGCGCTCGATACCATCTTGGCGCCTACAACCATGGTGGCAAGTTATCTGAAATGGCAGGAAAGAGATTTCCGGTCGGTCTAGAATAGACCGACGACACAAGCGAACTGCGCAGGCGCGCGCATTCCGGGAGCGGTGCAGCTGCCATGCTATTTGTAGTCATATACTTTCCGGCTTCCCGGCTGCTTATGGCTTGTTGTGCGCGTACATCATCGTTTGCGACAGCCCAGTATCGAACTCTCCTGCATGCTTGTTTTTCATAATATTGTGTTGTGATGCCTTAGTTTGTCAGCGAGCGAAGTAAAGCAGTTCCAGTCATCTTATTGGTTTAGAATCGCTTTGTCATCTGCTTTGTCGTTGTCTGCTTCTTCGCCTTTCGTGAGACCCCATTGCATTCACGCGGTAGCCCCTCTGTGGCCACAGGAAAACCAACGATGCCACTACACGAGCACTCCGGCTGTTCGGACGTCTCAATGAAATTGGAAACAAGTGAACATCTTTAGTTCAGTGGCAAAGAACACGAAAATTTGATGGAGCATCGGCTCGGTGTAGCACCGCGGAACAGCATCAAATGTGTTGGTGTAAAACTGAGCACTGAAAACTAAGCTTGTGCATTACGTTTAATTTACAATGAAGTGAGAGAAGCTTAATAGACTTTCTCGGGGAGCGATAGTTTTTTAAAAGTCGTTCCATTCTGCTTGACAGCCTGTGCGACAGGGTTCTGATGAACTTCGGGGAGAAGAATGCAGTTCATCTTATTTCATGTGCATGATGCATATCGGGTATCGCTGCTCTTTTTCAGTGATTGACCTGATCGTTTTGAAGCACAGTTGTGCTTGAAACATGCCGTCGCAAGAGTTATAACCACCAAAAAATATCGAGCAAAAAGTGTATTGAAAAACGGCCGCCGCAAAGCAGGGCAGAGTTCCCGATTGAGGTAGACCAACGTAACGGATAGACCGCTACTGAGCGAGTGCTCAGGGTGATTCCAACGTGCCTAACACTTCGGCACGCACAAACGTGCAAGATGGTGGATATAAATAAGAAGCAAATCGCGAAACAAACCGAAAACCGCTCCTTTTCCTGCCGCTCTGTCCGGCTCAGCATGTTTACCTTTCTTTGCCACTCATTTCGGGGGCTGCATGCTTTCTTTCGTGAAGACATACAATCCGTCCCTGGTGCTGTTATTGTAGCACCCTGCCACACAACAGGCGAAGCCACCCATCGAAAACAGTGTGTAAACACCCGGTTAAATGTCTCGTGCTAACCCGAAAATGTCCAAACGCCGGGCGTACAATGAACGCGGATTGACGCGGCCGGAAAACTGGGGAGAACTACGGGTACCAGAATGCACCGCTGGCCGCGGTGGCGTCGCGAAACTCCTGGTTAGATCGGTCCATTGAGAAAACGGTCCGCGACAGAGCAAAGCTGAGGAAGTGGTATTTTCGAATCGTGAGACCATTTTCTAAAGCCCATCGAGCAGCATTGGGCGTGTGACTTGGGCTAGGTGGCGCAAGCTACCGCCCGTTACGAAGGGTATAGCCATTAACATCTATCCATCCATGATTGGATCCGAGTCGTTGCCGAACGCTGACGCGGTATTCGTTTTTCGTACGAACGAGCTGAGTCGAGTTCACTCCGAACGCCGATGCAGCCCTCCTGTCTAAATATACGCTCGGAGTACGTGGCCAAGCAATGACGGACCATGGCCTCCGAGATGTTTCCCGCGCTGGCTCCACCCTCGGGCCTTTGGATTCGCGCCTTTAGGCACTATTACTTCTCTATTCTGTCTGCTGTCTCTCGTACTCTCTTCCTTTTCACGCAAAGCAGCAAACCAGCACTCACAAGTTGGTTGACCTCTTTGCTGTAAGTAAACATACCTTCTCTCTCTATCACTGCGGGGCGCTTAGTGGCGCTGGCAACCAAACCAAACTAAATTTAAAGCAAACACTACGAAGAAATAGCCGCGAATTATCATCATCACCATTATCATCGGTGGACGGAACGCAGCGCAAAATGGGCTCCCCGCCTCTCGCCGCAACACCTTTGGCAAGGAAGAAGTGGATCGAATTTTGAAGGTTATTCATCTTTTCAAAACGCGAAAGGTGTGGAACAAATGTGTGTGCACGTCAATGAAGCTCAGAAAGCTGTCCTCACGCATGACGGCAAAAATATTTCTATGCCTGTCCCGACGGCCCGAACAGTATCCGCGGAGGAGAAATATAGATTCGCACTGAATCTTGCATTCTGAGATATCATCCGGCGAAACAGCGAAGAGACCACAGCGAATAAAAAGTACGATTTAACAGAGATCGATTTACCTGTCTCTGTTCTGACGATGAGAGCAATGAAAATGCCAGCTTCATGCCGCGGGCTCACACTTGACAGCGTGTTTTGACGCGATTTTGTTTCCGTTTCCGGTTCGGTTCTAAGCGCCGCATGCGGAGATCTAGAGAACTGGCTCGGCTCGCTTTTTCTGCTGGGCAGCCGAGCTTTTGGACAGGCCCGAGCGGAGCGCGCGAAAAATCGCGGAAAAACCTAGAAGACGAGGCTCTGTGCGTGACGTCATCTTAAGTGGGTCCCCGACCCGCCCCAAGCGGCGAACACCCCGAAGCCTGACGAGAATAGAGCTGTGACGTCACAACCCGTCGCAGAGATAATAATAATAATAATATTTATTTGCATACAAAAATCGATCCTGGGTGGCGCACGGCTGCAGAAAGGTTAAACCCGTACGCGAGTGCGCCTGCCAGCCCGACACCCAAGATTTGAAAAAAAACAAAAAGAAAACACACACCACACATATACCAGATTTGTACATAAAGCCGCAACCCAAAATGTTAAAAAAAAATGAGAGTGAAATCAGAACGAAACTAGAGTACGGAGCTTGGTCTTGTCCTTGGTTTTGCGCTTTGTTTTTCTCTGCACTCCACAGTTGCTGCGGTATGTATTGTGGGCTGCTGGGATCTTGATCACGTCTAGGAAATGTTCTGGAAGCAACCGATTCTACTCGAAGCTTAGTTTTGAGCGCGACCTGGCAGTCACGGCGTGACCAGTTCTGCAACAGGTATGTACCATTTGTTTTTGTTTGTTTTTGAGCCGCTATCGTTCGGGAGTATGCCATCCTTAACATAGCATATACCAGGACTAGGTACTGTACATCCAGCGAAATCGAGGAACGCGACTTGACATGTTCTGGAATGTTTATTTATTTATCTGAAAATACTATCGGTCCCTTACGGAACCACGATAGGAGTTAGATATATGAGTAGATTATAACAGTCAATAAAGTGTAACTACAGCCCAACAATTAGTCGTCAAACATATACAAACCCAGTTCGCGCTACCCTGCACCGGAACAAACACAATGCATACATGAAACTAAGTACAATGTCCACAATAGGATACAACAAACTCAACCCGTGCCCATATCGAAAATGTTGAAATAAGAGATGCGAACTTTCCCCGGCTACATGCGGCTACAATGCTTTCCGGTAACCGCATGGTTCCAATCTCGTGCAGTCTGCAAGAAAAATTCATATCTCAACCAATCCTTACCAAACCTTCGTTTTTTCACGTGCCTCCCGTGCTTATTCCTCGTTATTCGCGTCTTATCTTCACTCAAATATCGATTCTTATCGACCAGCAGTAAGTTGTTTCGAATGCTGTAAAAAAGAGTTAGCCTTTTCTGTTTCCTGGGAAGTTGGAGCAACGGTAAATTGGCTTCGCCGTAAAGAGGGGACACAGATTCCTGTCTTCGGTACCGCGAGTAAACAAAACGCAATGCCCGTCGCTGAACACTTTCTAGTTTTAACTGCAATTTTTTTACATGCGGATCCCAAACTTCGCACGCGTATTCTAAGATGGGACGCACTAACATCTTAGATTCAATCAGCTTAGTTTCCTGTGACGCAAGTTTGAGCGTGCGCCGGATGAACCCTAGTCTTTTGTTGGCTTTACCTACAACACTCTCTATGTGCTTTGTCCATTTAAGGTCTGATGTAATAGTTACTCCAAGGTCCGTGACATTTGTTAACGTTAATTCCCTCAAGTGTGTAGCTGAACCCCAAAGGCTGTCTCTTGTTAGTGATGGTCATGCATACGTTTTTTGCGTGTTTAGGGACATTTGCCATGTTGTACACAAACAAGTTATTTTAGACAAATATTCATTTAACCTAATTTGGTCTGCAACAGATGTGACTTCAGTGTAAATAATACAATCATCTGCAAATAATCTGGCTTGAATGGGCGAATCAATTATAAGGTCGTTAATGTACATCACAAACAACGACGGCTCAAGCACGGAACCCTGTGGCACTCCCGACCCAACGTGACTTATTTCAGCATTTTTTCTTCAATACCAACAAACTGCTTACGATCGGTAAGAAATGCCTTGATCCAATTAACGACATTATTATCTCCCAAGACCCATTTTAATTTAATTAGTTTTTTTTATGACTGACCTTATCGAATGCTTTCTTGAAGTTCAAAAATAGTATATCTACTTGTCCCTTATTATCAACCACTTCACAAAGATAGTGCACCGTTTCTGCGAGCTGGGTCACTGTCGATAAACCCTCCCGAAACCCGTGTTGGTAGTCGCTCTGAAGCCTGTTGCGAGAAAGAAATTGTCTGACATGTTTGGAAACTATATGTTCTAAAATTTTGCAGGATGTTGATGTTAAGGCAATGAGTCTGTAGTTGGAAACAGTTGTGGTGTCGCCACCTTTCGGTATAGAAATTATTTTACTCATCTTCCAGTCGTCTGAAGGGTTCCCGTTGATAGTGATTTTTCGAAAATGTGCAGAAACATGACCGGCAGTACTTCGCAGCCGTTGGAGGTCGTTCGTGTTTACATCGGGTAATTTGGCGGCGTTTCCTTTGTTTCGTTTTATGCAGCTTGTGCGCGCCTGCACCACGGTGGAAGAAACAGATTTAGGTGATGACTCTGGCCGCTCTTCCCGCGGGGAGCGAGCGAACAGATCGTGTTCGGAGCTGGCCTCGAACCAGGAGTAGTTAGTTCCGCGCCGTCGCGGAGGGCGCTGAAGTATGACGTCCATCCTCGGCGGCCACGGTGTCGGCGGCGTAGCGTGCTCGCCTTTTCGCGGTGTGGTGGTGGTGTGCGGCCAGTGGCTGGCCTCGTGTTTTGCTTTGGTGCTGTGTCGATCACAGGTGCCACCGTCGTGCACGAAGGTGAGCCTTAACCCGAAGAAGAAGAAGAAAAAGGAAGAGAACACAAATTTACGGACTCTGGTGACTTGGTGGCGGCTTGGCGGCGGTGAGGTACAACAAGAAGCGGTGAGCGAGGGAATGCGGGACCACCGCTGGGAGAACAACCGGAGCGGTCGGTTTGGAAAGGATCTCATACTTGGGCGCCATCTATCCCCGTGCGAGTGAAGCGCGCTCGGTGCGCCGAACATAATGTGGCCGCCGCGTCGGACAGAGAGTCATCACCCAAATGTGTTTCTTCCACCGTGGCCTGCACGCGAAAAGTTTCAAGCGTCAGAGTAACGCCATAAGCTGCAGCTTGCGGCGCAAGTACCTGGTTCAGACATTTGCTTGGGTAGCATCCACAGCAGCCAAAACGACCACGACATATTCACCGGTACAGCCGTGACCAGGGTTGTAAAGTACCTAGGTATAAGTAACTGGACATCGGTATCTAGGTATTTTTTTATACCTGAGGTACAAACATATGTACATTCATTTCTCGGTATCTATATCTGAGGTACATTTTCCAGTAACTTGTAACTAAGTTAAGTTACTTTTTACAGGTACCTCATCTATTCGCTTCGTCAAAAGGGCAGAAGCTATAAGTCTTGAAGTATTAACACACTACAATGTGCCGTGATTAACGTTGAGTTGGGTACGACCCGGGAGGCACTGACTTGACCGAACGAAGTTTTAGCGTGATGTTTCATAGAACGACATTTTAGTGAATGGCGGTGTTCATTTGAGCGAACGGTGGATTAGCGATGCCGTTCTAGCGACACCAATTTATCGAATCGCTTCGGAACTCCGTTTAGGGAGGATAGCGACCTGCTTCCTTCATTTCAAACCGAAATCGACTTCATTGCATGTCTGAAGCTCCTCCGACAGCTATACAAGGGAGGAGAGAACTTGAAAGATGTGCGCAGTTTCTGTTGCCTGTATCTTGTCCTGGTGGTGGCTCTCTTCTGCCATACATACAATATAAAATATAATTGAAAATAAATTATAATTACAATCCTGAAGCAATGTAATATCGCGTATATATAGTTCCCACTCAATAAATAGTACTCAAATTTTGCAGAACTTATCAAAACTGAAAAAGTTCCGAAAGTAAACAAAAGGTTATTTTTCCTTCCGACTAACAAAAGAAGAAAAAAAAAAACGAGAAAGTTTGAAGTTTTTTTTTTTTTGTCGTGTCGAAGGTTAGGTGCATATTCACTCGACTCATTCTTCATGCGGCCGACGTCTTCTGGGCCCGTCGACGTCAGCACCGGTTCTGAGGGCAAGAACGACAACAAGCGAGTTTCGGCGGTTTCGGCGTGACATGGTAAACAGTGGAAGCTGTGGCCTCGGTGAACCAACTGGAGTGGAGGGATAAGGCACGTGAGGACTCAACTCCCATGTGGACATCGCATTGACACCAATGAAGCACATTTATCCAACTCGGTTTTCCGTGTATCCTTAGTGTAAAAAGCTTTACTTCCAATGTATTCTGACAACTTTGGGGAAAATAAATAAAGTATTTTTGAAGTAACTGTACCTGTACCTAGGTACATTTTAAGCGAGTACCTAAGTACGTACCGAGTTACCTTTTGGTATGAGTAACTGTAACTGTACCTTAGGTACATTTTTGAAGTAACTTTTACAACCCTGAGGTCCGTGACTCACGGTTGCTTCCCGAACGCTCTAATTGTATTGTTTGCCACGTTGTGTACGACAAACTTTTCCTGGTGTCAGGCAAAAACTGTTGTAACAACATCTGTTAAGAAGGGCCTGGAGGACTGACAAAAAGCTGTCCCAACAGCTTTTTGTTTGGGACTCCTTCCAGTGTTTCTGGAAAATAAAGCTTTGATTTGATTTTGTTCTAGTTCTGGTGTTAGTGTTACTCTGTTGATGTGACCATGGATCTTTCTTCTTAGTGTGCTGCACACACCTAATAATAATAAAAAATCTTTTAGCCTTTTCACTTTGGTGAAGAAGGAAGACCAGCGAAGCTGTACGCTCGTCATGAGTGTTTCTTCTTCGTCCTCGTCTGTTTTGCGCGCTGTTTCCTACGATGAATTTCCACCGACTCGCCCAACTATCCACTCTTCTAAGATAGTTGGAGAGGTTCCGCCATCTATGAGCGACGGCGCCAACCAGACTGATTGTCTGGTTGCCGCCGTCGCTCATAGATGGCGGTAGCTGTCCAGAGTTTTGTGTGGACATTTGTTTGGTACCGGACACAAAACTGGGAAAACTAAACCTTAACAACGCCGCTGTAAAAAAAAAAAAAAGCACAAGAAAACGGATTTTATTGTTTTATCCGATTGTTACTTTAGTTATCTGGGTAACTTAGAAAAAATTGATCTGATCAATGAGCAAAACAAAATAAGCAGTTACTGTTTAGACATTACACTGCTAGTTCTGTTCAAGAGAGATAGAAGTAAAAAGAATATCTGCGAAACAAAAATCGAATAATTATAAGTGCTCCTGACATATCTTGAATACTGATGTAGCTACGCTGTTCATGTTACTGCTGGTCTCGATTGCATCGCTTATAAATGCAATATAAAGAAATAGCGCGTGACTCCAGCCCCGCTCAAAGCTAAGATTTAGTACGAATGGGCTTTTTTACAGAACTGACCGTAAAAGATAATGACGATCAAGACGACACATAGGCAACTAAACATCGACTCGTTAAAACAATATCGCAATCCTCAATCCCGTTTTAGGTTTAGTTGTAGGGTGTTCTGCCAGCAATGTTGAATACTAATAATAATAATAAAAAAAGAGTTCGTTTAACTGTGTCGATTCGCTGGCGTGTGTGTTTTATTTATTTGCTTTGAAGTTGAAATGTAAAATCTCCAGCCAGGCTCTTCGCGAAGGTCTTGCATATGCTCCGGAGTGAAAGGTGTGGATGACTTTATTCTCAGTCCCGTTTGAATGCGTTACGTAAAATGCTCCGGCGAGTAACTGGAATGCTTCGTATTGCGTGTACCAAGCTACTTCTGGAACTTGTTGTTACGCTTCGTATAGGAGACGCGGATGTTCCGGTGATTTGCGGTCGTATCTCGTCTCCTTGACATGGTCCATGTATGCACCACATGAAGCACGATTTTCCCGGTAATTTTATTATCGTACCTCGACGTAAGTGCTCGTAACGTAGGCCGATGCAGTTCTTAAAACTACGGCGGAATTTGCGTATAAGCATCACGATGATCATGCGCACCTTTGAATGTTGGGACACTACTGTCCTTCGGAAGGACTTGCAAACACTGCTCCTGGTTCATTCATCGGGAAGGTCAAAACTGGCGTTGCGCTATGAGACCTGCGCTCATTTGCTTTGCAGCCCTTCGCACAGCAGTGAGGCATTTTCACGCTTTGGATGGTCTGGGCAGAGTGTCGAACCGGAACCGAACCGAACCGAAAACCGGAACCGAACCGTTATTTTTAGCCGAACCGGAACTGAACCGAACCGAAATATTCGCCGCCATCTTGGAACTGAACCGGAACTGAACCGGAAAAAATATAACGGTAACCGGTTCAAAACGGTTCACGGGGATTTTTTTATTTTTTTATTACAAAATGAGTGTTCGAGAAGTAAAAATTGGCAGCTGTATTTCTATGTAGTGATCAAATTGTCATATATCGAATTGCAATGTATGAAAAAATGTAGGTTTTCGTGGCGCTTTTGTATTGGCACTATGATTAATCATGTGTCACGTGGTCACGTGACGTCATGGTGTCAAAATATGCTGCCAAATAATGTCACGTCACGTGGACTTGTGACGTAGTCGCGTGACTCACCGCGTCAAGTCGACTTAAATTGAGTACGTCACTATAGTTCGTTGCAACTCAAGAAGGTAGAGCGAGGGAAAGGAAGGCCGGGGAGGAGGAAGCAGGCGGAACGCTGGAGAGAGGAGGAGGTTTCCCCTTTCTTCTCCAGCGTTCCGTCTGCTTCTTCCTCCCCGGCCTTCCTTACCCTCGCGCTACCTTCTTGAGTTGCAACGGACTATGGATGTATTAGTGTTGTTGGCACCGTGACGTCACATGCCATCACCACTTCTCACGGCGAGTCACGTGACATCGTGACGTACGCCGACTGTCATGAGCCCGAGTCGAGTGCTCGGGTTCTTGACAACCAGCGTCGCCAAACATTCGTGTTGGCTCGTGTTCAATCAAAGATAAGAATAGCTGGACTCTAACACCGGCGGTATACAATTAGCGTCAGATCACATCGCCGCTTGTTCTAATAGCGAGTTGAGGAGGGGAAAGCTATTTCTTTCCTTTATTTTTTCTGCGTCTGCCATTGAGCGGAGAAAAAAACTAATTGGTGTTTTTGCAAGCTATCAACGTCAGGGATTAGCTCGGTATTTACTGAAAGTACAAAAATTGTCGCATAAACCATTTTACATGTACACATCATTGAGGCAGCCAAACATGTTTTCGTTGTTGCTGAACTGTCCCATGAAAGTTGACCCCGAGAATAGAAGCATTCAAAGGACTAAATATGGCTTATTAATCTGACGACAAATTAAACTACAAGTGTGTACGGCAGGGATACCTGAAAACAAGATTCTATTGGCCTTAGAGGCAGCCGCTCAAATTCTCTCAGTTTTGTTTAAACTTCACAGTTTTTGGGTGCAAAATAAGATAAATGGAGGATTACTGTTAACAAATGACACAAATATAATTGTCGCATTGGCACCCCCAAACGGAGGAGGGAGTCCCTCAGGAATAAGAAGTATTCTCTGGAGGAGCATCGTCAAAGGAAAATAGAGGAGGGGGGGGGGGGTTACAAACATACTGTGTAGTAAACGTTCCTCTGCTCCGCATCTTGGGCGCAGACCAGACAGCGTGATCCCGCACAGACTACTTCGTTTGCAAAATCACTCCTGCCAGAAAGCGCGTTTTCGCGGTGCCAGACGCTCGCGCTGTTCCTCACGACGCTGCACCAAGAAAGAATTTTTGTTTCTGAATACATTAGTTGCACTGAGCGCGAACCTTCTGCAGCGTGCGTTGTGCACCACGGGATTTGATTTTCTCAGCAAAAGAAATATCTGACCACTAGCATATAGTGCGGATGATGTCACGTGCAAACCATGTTAAACAGTTCAGTTTTCTGGTTAAATGTGATGTTCTCAACACAATACTCGGTTTCACTTTAGCGTGAGCGTAGCAGAAGCTAATAAGAGCGAGCTCCGGACTTTCAGTGTTCTTGACCAAGACATGCACGTCTGCAGTGCAAGCATTGAGTTAGCACCACATTGCTCGTCGCTCGTAGCATCGTTAGTTGTTTCAAAACACTTGGAGTGTTCTTTAGTGAGACAATGATCTGGGATAATTTTATAATCTATATTGTTCCATAGCGTTCACTTGGGTAATTAGCGATGTAGATCTCTAGCAATCTGCATTAAACATTAAATTAATGCTCAAAAAAGGCTGACGTATTTTATACATAATAGGCGAAATAAGTTTCAGAATTTGGAGCACATTCACTATTGATATAGAAGAACTGTTTTTGCTGCAAACAATAGAAAACCTGAGACGAATATGTAACGTGCCATACAACTTTCATGCTGCCGATCTATCTTAAGATGTTGGAAATTAACATCGCAATTATGAAGGTATGAACAGCCCCACAAATTCGCTACGGGTGTTCCAAGTGAAAAAATAAGAGGACTTATGTTTTCTGGAAAGACTTGCGTCGTTAAGGAAATTTCCTCACATTATTCTACCCGCAACGACAAAGAAATGGAGGATGGTCACGCAACGAACAAACTGTGGCTATCAAATGTTGACACTTTCACACTCCCACATTTGCTAAATAGTCTTTGCACTGATAATATTGATTTTGATAGTTTCACTTTCAAGGACCTGCGCTTATATTTCTGTACGTGATTTCATAGTTTTCTGTCTATGCTTTGCACTTGGCGTGAGCCTTGGTTTGTCGAAATGTCAACCGTAGATCTGCAACGGTTCCACTGTATACTTTGCCATTTGTTTCTACTTTATCCGCATGCTTGCTGCTGACCAGTGTAAGGGCCCGAGGACCAGTCAAGCTGCCTACTGCAGGCTTTTTTCCTGTGGGCTCCCCATGCATTTGATGGAAATAGAGTTGTTATTATTAGAAGCTAAGAGAGCGAGCTCCGAGACTTTCAGCGATCTTGCCATGCATGCACGCTCCTGCCAGGACCGCATTCTCGCGCTTGTAGCATCGGCTGCGTTTGGACTATGAAGGGGCCCTGCAAAGAGTTTCTGGCTATTTTTTTTAATTTGCATAGCGTTCACTTTAACTATAGCGAGAGACTCTAGCACCACATTAAACATGAAATAAAGAAGAAAAAAGGCTGACGTATTTTAACATAATACGCCAAAAGTTCAGAATTTGGAGCACATTTTCTTTTGTTGAGGAAGTACTTGGTCTAAACCTCCACAGTGGTCTAGAGCAATAGAGAACCTAAACGACAAGAGCGTGCAACAACCATGCGCGATCTTCCTAAATGTTGGAAATTAACATGCAATTATGAAGGTGTGAACGCCCCACAAATTTACGGGTGTTCCAAGTAAAAATATGAGTGAGAGTCGCGTGCTTGAAGGGATCAAAAGGGGTCACTTGCGTCTATTCAGCCAGTCCTTCCTCTAGAATCTTATCTCGTCATTATCTGACGCTCTAGACCAATGTCGTCACTGAACGCTCGTGTATGACACTGATAGGCAGGCCTTTCGAAGCAGCATTTGGTTTTCTTCGTCCCTTTGCAGTGCCCCTTTAGGGTGAAACGATGTATAGCAAAGTCGTGCTGTCCAAATTGTAAAGTTGGGCACAGGCACGTAGCCAGGATTTTGATTCGGGGGGAGGGGGGGGGGCGCCCATGACAAAATGCTGTATGAGGGAGAGGGGGAGAGGAGGCCCCAGCAAAATGGAAGATTTCGGGGGGGGGGGCGAACGCCATGCCCCCCCCCCTCCGGCTGGCTGGGCAGGTAGCAGTCTCGCGATGATGCGGCAGCCTAATAAATGTTAGAGCGCGCATGACTGATAAAGCACAGAGTTGTCAAATGAGGCCCCAAAACAAGAACCGAATATAACTTTAGCCTCCCGAGAATGTATTCTGCGAAGTTTCGAGCTCGTGCAATCCGATGTCCAAATGTGATTTAAAGTATAAATATATTGTCTGTTCTTCGCGATATTTGTGTGTATTTAGGAGCCTCAATGCACGCATCTCTATTAGAGAAATACGGACCATAACCAACCAAGTCCTGAACAGTTAGGAGTCCGACGTTTCAAAACCGGTTCGGTATTTTCATCAGGGGAGACTATTTGCATGTGGAGAGCTGCAGCTTCTTTTCCATCTGCGGTGTGTCGTTTGCTTCCTTCACTTTTAATGCGAAAGCATTAACTGTCCCATGGATCGAAGCGACGTCATCAGCTTTGAAGCCGCGCCAAACGGCGCCTTCCCCCGTCCCGATGTCGCGTGTAGCAGAGATCTGTTGGATAGGCTCCCATTGGCTGGCGCGCGTCATCAAGGAACGGGGCTCTCATTGGCTCTCGTGCGGCGTAGTTCCAACAAAACGCCACCAGAGAAGCCCCCTCAATGGCGGCGCAGCGCACGCAGCGGCCCGGCCGCCGGTAAGAGGTGCGGCGGTGCGGGCCTGGCCGCCTGGCCGCACAGCCCGCTCGGGCAAACTCCGAAGAGGTTGCACGGCCGAGTTCAGCGCGGCGAGGCCGCTTCACGAAAGCGCGCGCTCGGTCGTCGGCCAGTGAAACGGGGCCGTCCACGCCACTACGCAGCAGACGAACTAAGGGAGCAGAAGAACGGCCGTCATGATTTTGTTTTCACAACTCATAAGAAGTGCTTAGGATGTCCTCGGACTTCTTTGTTTTTCAAGTGCCCTAGTCCGTTGACATACGCCGATGGTTCAGTGGCTGTCGACCTATTGAGCCCGACCTATTGAAACGTCGGGCTCCTAAATGTTTAGGACTTGGTTGGTGAAGGTCTGTATTTCTCAAAGTTCTGACCCAACCAGACGGAGTTCCGTTGAATGTGTTCACGTTTAAAACCTGCAACGCTATACATTTATTTTTGCAGTAAGGCGTCCTGTATGGGATTATTTAGAAGAATAACATTTATTATCTCTCTTCCGGCCCATTTTGTATATTTGCCTTCAGATCTATAATGTGAGCAAGCAGTCCTTTTCGGCGTAGTCCGCGACCCGGTGTTTCACACTGCCAAACAGCGAACAAAAAAGCGCGTTCCGCAGACTCAACAGATGGCGTATTCTCGAGTATCATCCTTCCGTGTCGGTCTCAAGCAGTTATGTGAACTACATAGAATAAAATTTATTGATGACAATAAAAAATATTTTATTGCTGTTTAAAGGCTTGACAACATAAATAAAGGGCCGATCACCCTAAAGATAAACATCATAAGTAAATGCACCCCCAAATTATCTGAAATATGCTCTGCAAATCTTTTCCGGCGTTTTTGTCCTCGATAGGCACGTATATAAGTGATTTGGGAGAACCTTAAACAAATGTTTTATTTTGAAGCTGATTTAAATAACATATGTGTTCCTGACGCATGTTCAACTTCTCAAACTTATAGAAGTATGTTGCTCCTTTTATGTGATGAATCAAGAATTTTATGTGTCTGTGGGCTGGACGAAAACAAATTACACAGTGCGCTTGGCGGAACTATGACGATTGCGCACGCAGACCGTCAGAAAGTGACCAATTAAGTAGCTGTAATGTCGAGCAGAGTATGAAATACTACTTTGTTTTATTTTCCAAAAATATAAAAATAGCAAGGGTGATGTTTATTTACAAATTAAATTGACCGGCATCTTGACAAGAACAAACCTCAAACGCCAAGCAATGTCGAAAATGTTCACGTCGGTACGCGGTATTTTAGGCCAGATTCGATCTGAGTACGAGGGTCACATTTTCTGCATGAATTTGCCTGCATCATTGTGCTGAGTATAAACAATAGGTTAGGAAAGAAAGCGTTCTGATTGCCGCTCAGTGTTTCTATAAAAGGTAGACTGAAAGTATTGCTAAAATACTTTGATCTATCCTTTGCCGCTCAGTTGCGTCGTCATCATATATATTGTAAAACGTATTTTGTAAGCTAGATTCGGGATATATATGGCGAGAATGTTCCCATTTCATGATCTTATGCACTGTAATTAATTATTAATATTAATTTGGGTTGTGTGGATATTTATACAGCGAGTCATTGGTCAGTCATTTTAAAGTTGCGACGAGTCACTCGCTGTAGATGAGCAATTTAGCCAGTGCAGTACAACCGCTAGCCTGGGGTCTTTAACGTGCACCACGCAGTAGTGATACACGACCGCACGCCGGTACGATGCTCATCCAGATAGAAACGGGCAGGGGTGGGGATTGCTGTAATTAATTCCTAAGGTCAGGAGCATAGCAAGATTCGACGTTTAATACTGTGACGCAAAGTTGTAGCATTAACGGGCATTTTAGGCGACCTACCAAACTGATAACCTACAGATTGATGCGACTGTGGTAAAAAAAAAAAGATTATGAGTCATATATGTTTATTTAGCTTTTCTTTTACTGTTTGATTGAAATTAAATAACGCAATTTTATTATTCTACGAATGATAAAAAGCTTTATAGATACTCGTTTCACTGTTGAAATGTTGCCTATTGCCAAAAAACGCGGAAAATATAGTCTCAATTTTGCGGTTCAAACCGGTTCGAACCGGTTCAAACCGGTTCGAACCGTTATTTTTTGCTCCCGGAACCGAACCGGAGCTGAACCGAAATCCGTGAACCCGAACCGGAACCGAACCGATAAAAATATCGGTTCGACACCCTGAATCGTAACTACCACAGCAAACAGTCGATTTCTGCCTGAAATGGCATATGTTCACAGTCGATTAAAATCACCAATAAAATGATCTCACAGGAGAGTTATGTACCTCTCGTAGCGTTATAAGCAATAAACACGTCTCTTACTTTTCTAGTTTCTGGAAAGTAATGTTTATTATTGATTTAGTAACTCAAAGCGCGTGCTCAATCATATGCCACGTGTTTTTTTTTTATTCGAGGCTCCTTATAACGTTTTTATTTTTCTTATCAGAGCCAAACACGTGCGTATACCGCCGTGCCTTAAGTATAGTACATCAAATTAATCTAACATCCTGAAAAAGTATCGTTCGGCGTTGTAAAATTTATTTTTCGTGGTGTAGGGGGTCAGATTCTCAAAACCTGACTGCAAATTTTGCGCACTGCATTGTTTTCTTCTTGCGTTTTCACGATAAAACACGTCAGCCTTCGCCATGGTGGGATCAAATACGCCAGCGTCGGCAGTCATTTACAAAGCGATTTGATGAACGCAAACATTTCCACTCGCTATTGCATGAATTGCCGCAGTTCGTCAGAATCTCAATGAATTGACTGCATTGAAAAAGGCAAAAAATAATGACGATGCCGGTCAGTAAACGGAACTTGCCGGGCTTCGCCAGCCTGCGAACAGCAAAGCGCCAATGCCGGCCAGTCACTGACCTTCCATGTAAATACTGGCCATCAAAGACAGCAAAATACCGATGCCGGCCAGTTACTGAACTTCCATGTAAATACTGGCCATCAAAGAGAGCCAAACACCGATGCGGGCCAGTTACTGGAACCTCCATGGAAAGACTAGCCAGCGGAGACAGCAAAAGCCCGTCCAGTCATTGTAACTTCTACGGCTGAACTGGCCAGTGAGCAAGACGAAACCCCGACGCCGGCCGGGGCCGGTAGCTCACCGGCGACTATGGCCGGGCGCCGCCATCCTGTTACCATGGGCCGGCCGGCGTAATCCTGATACCGGCCGGACGCGGTGTGTTACCTGCATTTACATGTTGACTGGCACCATATAGTGCCATATACAGGAGTATCAGGCATCATATACTGTTATATATGGCAGTTCCTGGCACCATATATGACTTTATCTCGCAATATATTTCGTCATATATGGTGTCACCTTGCCATAGCTGCCCTGATTTCACCCCTTATATGGCAATATATGACCTTATATGTCCACTTATGCGCTCATATACGACCTTATATAGTAAATATATCTGGGACATATATGACATTTCTGTGAGAGACAGGGCGTCTACACTCGGCACACTCCTTCTCCCATTGCTGGCGTTCCGGGGCATCTTCAGGTTGGTCGGTTTCCCTAAAAAGGGGCTGCCGTCTCCGCAATCCTTCCAGCCAGTTGCTTTGCCCCTCTGTAGGTGTAGCGCATGCCCTCCCTGGTGAAACTCTTCGCGCTTAGCCCTTACTCACGTCCAGGAAACGTGCTCCGATCCTCTGGCACATCGCCTGGATGCTTGTATTTGCTTTGACCACCTCCTTCTGCCTCTCCTTGTCCCGGTTGGTCGCCTGTGGTACTGAGCAGATGATAACTTCAGCCCCCTCTCCTTCCATGTCTCCTCCAGCTTTGCCGTCAGGTACTCCGTTTTACCCTGGAGGACCTCAGTGCAGCCCAGGTGCAGCACATATTTTCTGGGGATTTTCCGGGCCAGCTCTTCATACTCCCGAATGGCCTCATGGGCTTGGTCTACAGTTGCTCCCTCCTGGTAGAGGAATTCCACGCTGTCTTTCACCCCTACTTCTCGAACCAGTGCTTCCGCAAACCTCCCCACATTCCCATCGCCTGCCACAATGATCTCTCTCTTCACCTCCTTTGGTGGTCTTAGTGGTGTGGACGCTGCCCTTCTCTGTTGCATGGGCTCGGGTTGCATGGGCTGCGTGGGATGAGCTCTGGGCGGCTTCGGCGCTTCCTTGTTACCTGGCTCCGTCGAGTGCTCCTTTCTTTCCCTTGCCTCTCTTTCCTTGTTGTCACTCTCCCTCCGGTTGCTGTCGGACCTGTTCCTGTCTCTCCCTGGATCCACAGGCAATGTCGCGTTTGCCCCTTCCTCATCTTCATCAGTGTCCGTCCGCTGGTTTTCTCCCTGTGTTGCTCCCGGGTTGTTCTCCCTCCGCTCTCGTCCCCAGGACCTCTGTGTTTCCTCCAGTGCTTTTCCGAGCTCTGCAACTCGCCTTTCCAGATCTCCTCTCCTTTGCTCTTCGGCCTTCCTCGCTTCCCTTTCTGCCTCGAGGAGTGTCTTGAGACATTCCTCTCGTCCCCTCCATTCCTCCTTTGCCTTCACCAGGGCATTCTCCAGCGTCTCTTTCAACACCTCAATCTTTATACACAGAGCGCATCTGTATCGGCTGGTCTCTGCCTCCTCCAACGTGTCGAACGGCGTCGCCTCCAGGTATATCCACCGGTCGCATCCCTCGCACTTTACCATTCCGTCCTCGCTGTTCATCGCCTTTCTCGCCCCTCCTTCCCGTCTCGGCGTCGGTGTTTCGTCATCTTCGTCATTCAATGTGCGGTCGTCCAAGTCCTTACCGCTGCCCTCCTTGACATTTAGGGTTTCCCTCGTCTTCTCCTGCTTTTCCTTTTTTGATCTTGGTTTGGACTTTGGAGGCATCTTCAACGGCCGCCCAAAAGAGAAGCCGTGATCGCCAAACGTCGCCCGATCCTCTCGCTGTTGACTATTGGCACTTCCTTGGGCCAACCGCGCACCTCACTCCCGCATATCCCGCGACTAAAAACACGTCTATGCGCGTACTGAAGGCTTGAACTTAACAGCCCCGAAACCACCGAAACCACCACCATCCCCCAGTGTTGCCGAATCGTTCCAAATATTTGACTATTCACGTTTGAAGCAAACTTTTTTGCAATGAGGAGGAGCGCTCATTTCTTTCTTCGCATGATGCTGTGGAACTGTAAACAATTGTGGAGGCGGAAATTGCAGAAATGTTTTTTTCCTCACCGCCCTGCCGGCCATGGCCTGCAAAAACAATAATTTTTTCAGTGATTTTTTTTTTTAAATTTTTATTGTTCCTTGTGTTTTGAGGTGCTTGCATGTGACACTTATATTTTAAAATAACCTTCTTTTATGATTAAATGAATCTTACTTCGGAGGGGGGGGGAAACTTATGCCTCTAAACGACGGAACAACCAATTCAACGCGGCAACACTGTTTCGTGGTTTCGTGCCCTCGTCAGCTTCGCCATTTTGTTCGTTGTTCTGAGTTGTTTGTTTTTGTAAGATTTGGTTTTTTTTTTTAAATCTACGTTTGATATTCGCGATATGCATGCGTACGTGAAGTTCACGGACGGTTTTCACCTGATCCTGCCAACGTCATTGATAAGAAAGTGCTCGCCTCGAGACGACGAGGACTTCGACGCTACGCGGATCTATGAGGCCTATTGGGTGTCCGACTGCGGCGAGGAAGAAGATTACTACAATGCTAAAGTGATCCTTCTGGGAGGTAAGTTTCCTCTCTTTGTGAGGAAATGACCTTCCATCTTATTGCGCGATAAAACATTCTGCAAGTTATGAGCAGAAACGATTTGTTGTTCTAAGATTGTGAGCAGATGAAAAAAATACGAACACTTGACCCGACTTCTTGCTCGGTTTAAGTACGTAGTGTACATGGCTGAACAAGCTTCACTAACTCTCAACTTGTCAAATAATGCGTAGGGTAAGAGTCTAACCTTTCTACAAACTCGTTCCAAAACGTGTAGGTACTGCACATGCGTGAAAAAAGAGTGAAACGTTGGTCCCGCTGTTTCGCCCGTAAAATTCGCAAGAAAAGAAAAACAACTAATCCGATAGGACATATGAAGTGCTCGCGCCTCACACGCAGCTCCCTACTTTCCGTAAAAGCGACTTCTGAAATTTAAATTGGTGAGCTGGGAGAGAGTGTGGGCGAGCGTATGAAGCTGTTTGAGATTTTGTTGTCTTCGTCCGCTTTTTTGACGTTCCCCATCTCAGGCTCTACAAGTTTGTCGTTAAACTGGTATTTTAAACGTTCTTTTTGTGTGTTTTTTGCAGACAGTGTTGATGGTCTTTTAAAGAAAATGCAAGCAAACCGCTACCCAATCCCAAGGATTGTCGGTGGCTCAGCAAAGCCCGTACAGCAAGCACGAAAGGCAAGTCTTGCTTTGTAATGTTCCTAACACATCCAAGTTAAAAAATAGTTAGAACATTTATCCTCCCCTACCCCCCCCCACCCCCTTCCCCCCAAAAAAATTAATTAGATTTTATATTTTTAACTACACGAAACTACCCCCCCCCCCCACAAAAAAAAAAGAAGATCAGATTGCATAATTTTAGTTACACACAATAGGTGAGCGGCGTTTGGCAACCTTCGATTCCGTAGGACATTTCGTTTCCCTGTTGACAAACGACGACACCGAGCTGCAAGCTTCTGCAAGCATGCGAGGGAGGCAAAATTCCGCTCCGTGGGACACGCTCCGAATCGACGAGCGGAAGATGAACTCGCCTTTTTGGAGCGACCCGCTCCCCCTGCTCCCCCTCGGCCGTTCAAAATGGCCGCTGCTCGAACTTGACGAGCCCCCAACGCTTAGCCGACTGATCTTTCCGACGACCAGTGACAACTGTCATTGCTTAGCTGCAGAAATACCACACGACACAGGACGGGCGAAAATATCCACACCACGGAGCCCATGTCACAAATAACGAGGAAGACGTCCGCATTCGGCACCGCCACATACCTTTCGGCCGCCTCGAAGCGGCGGGGCACGCACAGCGATTGCCATCGGTGGAGTTCAAATTGCTGATACGACTTTAATAAACACAGAGGTAACAAACCATCACTGGCACGGTCGTTGCCTAATCTGTTCTTGCTTTATTGCACGAGAAAACGCCGGCGGCATGCAGCGTAAAAAAGTAAACAATCAGTGGCGGCAAAATGAACAGGCCTAACCTTGCGTCGGCCTCCTTCCGATTTTCTGCCGTTCTTTTTCTCGTTCTTCCTCTCACGATCACAGATGTCAGCGCTTCCGATTTGTCACGCTCCTGTCCCGGCTTTCACCGCGAGGTAGCAGCGTTCGAGCCGTCACAATCCCGCATAAACAACCGATGCATCCATGAAGACCCATCTCGACCGACTCGTCATTGTCCCCCGCCCTTCGTCGACGGCGCGGCCGGTCGCCGGCAGCGCCGCGTTGCGCATGCGCCACCGTCCTGGGAGGGGAAATGACGTAGCGCGCTCTGTGGCGCTCTGTCAACTTCCGCGTAGATCTCTCAAATCCCGCAGATCAAGTTTGGCGGAGTTGGAGGCGCTCCACGGGGCGGTAGCTGCCAGAGATCTACGGGCGGAAGATGACCAAGTCGAGCCAGATCCGCGAGCGGAATATGCGCGCTCAAAATGGAGCGCTTTTGGAGCACTCGAGATCTGCGAGCGGAATTTACCATTAGACAGGCTTGCAGAGCAGCGTCGTTTGTCAACAGCTAAACAAAATTTCCTTAGGAACCGGAAGTTGCCAAATGCCGCTCACCTATTCCAATGATTTTTTTATTCGTGTGTGCAGTAATCACAAGTTTTAGACACCATTTTTAACACTATAAACAGATAGCACCTTTTTCACTTAATAAGCTCCGGTTTTTAGCACATGGATAGCTTACTAACTTGACTAACGTTGATACTTTGTCTAGTTTTCTTATACTTGAGTTCTGTAAATGTCAGAGATCCCTACCGTTCACATTTAGCATCTCCAAGACAGCCACAAGAAGAAAGAAAGGAAACAGGAAGGTGCGAAAAAAGCAAGGCTCGAAAGCATAGCCAACAACTTCAAGAAAATGCAAAAGGTATGGTACACCAAACAAAGTTTGCCTATAGAGCGTATTCACGCACGGCTTGCGAGCAGTGCATTCTGGGAACAGCGCTATCTTTGCGTCCCATGTTACCAGGCGGGCGTGCCGACCAGGTATTGCTGGCCGCGCCCATATGGCCGTGACTGCGCCACCTCCGTCAATTCTTCTCATTGTCCGGCACGGTTAACGACGTCGTCGTCGTCGTTCACTGGTTCTCCATCGGCTCTTTTGGCCTAAGTTGAGCGGACGGGAAGATACGTTACGAGGAGAATGTTGAAATTCGCAGCGCGGATTCGTTTGCTCGACAGCCAAAGGACCTCGTCCGAGACAGCAAGCTGTGACCGCAAACAGGAATTGACTGATATCTAGGATTACCGGATACTAAAGGCAAGTGTTTTGTAGCGTAAGCTACACTGGCCGAGGCTGAGCAGTTTTTGCGTGGCTCCTGGAGAGCCGTGCCGCGCATGCGCGAGGAGCAGTGACGTCGCACGTGTCATTTCCCGATGCACGCGCCGCACGCATGCACCTGCTGGAGGTCATGGCTCGCGTTGTCCGGTTGTTCTGGGTGGCAGCTTGGTTGCTTGATACATAACAACACGGCAAACAGCTGGCCAAACCAACGACGGGCATCTGGCACGCCCCAGCGGAGGACTGAGGATTAATTTCGACTACCTGGGGATCTTTTGACGTGCAACCGAAAGCTCGGTTACACGGCGCCTCCTCCGCAATAAGAAGAGCGGAGAAGCTTAGCTCATTGGATCCCGAAGTAGTCACATAATGCGTATACCGTGTGTGTGTCATTGAAGCAGCAGTAAGCATGATAATCAAGCTAATCCTAGACAACCAGGAAAGCTAAGAATAACCAGCTGAACCTAAGCTTACGCTACGTATATCCTGGCATAGCCGAGCTAAGCCACTGCAATTTTTTCACTTGCAAGCAAGTGAATGCTTTTAAACGATGTTTGCAAATCGCATGTAGGCGATTTAACGAATGTTAGACCAAGCGACTGCAATCGCTCGCTGTCACCCATCTCGCTGCTCGGTTCAAGATTTGTCGAAAACTTCGCTCATCGCCCCAGAACGGATGCATACGTAGGGTAGGGGTGGTCCAGTTGCGCTATTTGCGCCATTTTGATAAATTCCCGTTTGCCTACGCCTTGCTGCGCCCAAAGAGAATAATTGCGCCAAACTTCGCCTAAGCGAATGAATCTGCGAACAAATCGGTTTTTGGGAGAGTTTTCGTTTTGTTTGTTTTTACGAATGTTTAATACGGATGTGCTTGCACATGGTTCCTATTTCGTTAGCATGCTCGGTCAGGACTGCTTGGTTACGAATTGTTGCCTTTTTTCACGTCAAATGATCTGAATCCTTGATCGTACAACTTGTTTAAATGTCTATACATTAGGAAAAATCCAGAATATTTTTATTGGTTATTTGCTCGTTTCACGTAACAAGACTTTGTATAGTGATAATTTACCTCTCTATCTAGAGCAGGGGTGTTGAAACCCCGAAACCGCAGATGGCCACGGTCTTTCCAGTGATGCCCGGCTCGCGGCCAGGCATCACTGGAAAGATTGCGGAAAAAGAGGCCCGCTCCAGTGTTTGCTCTGCAAAAGTGAAAAGAGGAGGGAGGAGTTTCAACTTTACTCTTAACCTGTCATTAACTGTAGTACAGCATAACTGCTAAATTTGGGTTTTTAATGGGCATCATGTAACTGATCGCATGAATGCATGCCAGTATCACTAATAGGGAACTGCACCAAATTGCTCCAAACTTACGATTGTGCTGCTCCAAAGCTGCTCCAAAAAGCTACATTTTCTGATACAAACATGCTTCATAACGAGATTTTTTCTGCTCCAAAAATTGCTCCAACTCAAAGCTAGCTGGACCACCACTGCGTTATGTGCAAAAAGACAAGGTCGCTTTTTGTGATAAGACAATGTGAATGGCACCCAGGAATCAGCAGGAATTATGTGAACTATAATATCTAGAAGTATGTACAGTGTGCTCACGGCACTTAATTCCGTGCGATGCAGCTCCTCCTACCAAGCGACGAGATATCACCTTCGCACGGTCTTCCCCTTGTCAAATCGCCGATACAGGCTTTACGTAAACATCGTTTGTAAGCCTTTACTTGCTTGTGCATAAAGAACACTGGCCTTTAATATCAGGTGGTTTCCACTTGCGGTCACAGCTAGCTGTCTCGGACGAGATCCTTCGCTGTCGAGCAAGCGAACCCCCCTGTAAATTTCTACTTTCTCCTCGTAACGTATGTTTCCCCGTCCGCTTAAACTTAGGCCAAAAGAGCCGATGGAGAACAACATGACAAAGACAACATAGTAACTTTGCTGGACACTGACACGAATTGCCGGAGGCAGCTCGGTCAGGTGAAGCACGGGCGCGGCCAGCAATACCTGACCGACACAGCTGTCTGCTAACACGGACGCAAAGATGGCGCTGTTCCAGAATGCACCACTTGCAAGCCGTGCGTGAATACACCATATAGAGGCAGTTGATTACAGCCAGCACATGGCAATGCATTTGTGCCCAGAGCAAGGAGACTGGGGCTGCCAGCCACTACCAGGATAGCATGGTGACCGTGGATTTTCTTGAAGAAAAAGACAGACTCATCAAGAAGTTAAAAAAAGACCTCGCAGATGAAAAAAGCCACAGTCGACGGCTGGCCATGGCCCTGGCTACAAAAATTGGTGTGTATGTTTCCACCTTTCACAGTTGCTCTCCATCCCTTGCATTAATAAATGCGAAAATTGCCTTCCCCGTCGACTTTCAGCCTTCCAGTTTGCCCAGACCCTCCCTTTTCACGCCTTTTCTTTTTCTTGTCTAACATTCCCTGTTTCCTCTTGGTTTTCTGCGCCCTCTGTACCCTACTTTCTGCAGGCGGCCTGTCTCCTCTTCTTTCTCCTCACCCTCCCCTCGTTGAAAGCACACCCCTCCCCTTCTCCCTCGCTTGTACGAATGCGACAGTAAACATCTGGTGCCAGTTGCAACGTTGCATCTTTTTCCATCCATTTTCCTGTGTGCCTTTCCTTTATTTCAGTTACCATTACTAGCAAACTGTCCAGTTCAGAGAGTTCAATTTAAACAATATGTTTCAGAAGTTGCCTCGGGAGAAAGCTGGGACAGACCCAGTAGCTCCAAGGAGGGACTTCCCTCTTCTGAGTCACCGTCGGTCAACTACTCGGAGTTGCAAAGTAATATTGAAATGTGGATCATTTATTTCATATTTTTTCACATCCATATGTGTACCGCCTTCTATTTAGATCGTGCATCCTCTCCAGTGAGGTGTGTCCCCAGGATGCAGTTGCTCTGCCGTCAACCTCTGACACAGGCAAGTTTTGACTGCTTTGAGCTCTTGGAAAGTCTTCTGGGTTGTCCATACAATGTAGGGATTCTGATGAACTTTTAAGGTTATTTGAGTGACAGAAAATTCATAGAAATTATTGCCCCCAATGTTTGACTGTGAGGTCTGCCTGTGGGTGTGGTTGCTTGGAAATTACACTCAAGTAAGTTTGCTTGCCAACAGCCATTTTCATGACCTTGCTTGACGAACACGTTTAGGAAACTTCACAAATATACCGCCTCCAAGGCTATTCTAACCTCTGATCTTTACGATGTTGCAGTGTTGTGGTTTCTGCCATACAGCTACTGCCGACTGAACTTGCCATGTGCTTGGAGCTTGGCAAGGCTAGTGCTGTAATCTTATTCAGGCCTGCCCTGGATAATAGGGAGTTTTAGAATAGCGCACGCTAAAGCTTTGCGTACGCAAAGAATAGCGTCGTCGCCACTGCGCATGCTCCGAACGCAAACCAGGTTCTGCGCTTTGCGTGCGCAATTTTAGCGTGCGCTATTTCTCGGAAATAGCGTGCGTACGCAAAGAGTCTTTGCGCTTCTCCAAGGAGGATTCGTGATGACAACTTGGCTAAAGCCAAGACGAGCACAGTTAAAAACAAATGGCGGGCCCCAGGACCATGGTTGCGGTCGCTTTGGCGGCGTCGTGAGCGCGACGTCGGCGGCATCCTTGCGACTGCGATTTTCAATACGGGACCACGGCACGACATTGCACTCGGTTTGGAAAACCCAGTAGGGTGGGCAACGATCACCGGCAACTTGATGCGTGCGACGAGCGAGCATTTATCGGCGAAGGTCAGTACACTCTTGCCGAGGCGACGCATGCGGCGGACACGACCGGTCGACCGCTCGCGTCGCACTCTCACGTTTAAACAAATGTAAAATTGTTACTCCGGACCAAAAATCTTGTTTTTTCTCAAGTTGCAGCATTTCGTGTGTGAAATAAAAATCGTGACTGTATCTTGGTGGCGTTGCAAGCGCGAGATGCTTGGGCTTCTGCGTCGCGGCGGAGAAACGCTATTCTAAAACTCTCTTGCGTCGCGTGCGCTAAAGCAAGCGCTAAATATAGCGCTAGCGTGCGCTAAAATTGTGTACGTTATTCTAAAACTCCTAATAAGTACCTGCATTCCCAGAGCTACTTTTTGTTGTGGTGAGCAACAGTAGATCTATCTAAAAGCTGTCCCAAAATAAAAGTTCACACTAAAATTAGTGGTCCTACAAAAATCAGTAACTTGGTACATCAAGTAGAGACTTCTTGAGTATATTTTTTACTGGTTCCATTTACGCATAAATATTTCGAGTCCCTACTCCCAGTACAGGAAAATAAAAAATAAGGAACTGACTTTTTTAAGCATAAGATTTTCTTAAAACAATGTTTTTTTGTGTTTTCTTGTACTTGGAGTTGAACTATGGTTGGTAAAATCCATATTCAAGGAAAGCTACTATGTGATATAACAAGTCACTAATTTTTGCTGGGCCATTTTAGTGAGTATTCTTATTTCGGAACATGTGCTAGCCCGTGTCTCAGCCCTTATGTTCTTCGTTGCAAAGAGTGAAAAAATGCAAGAGCAAAATTTCAGTTTTTTGTATGATAGAGGAAACATAAACATCTTGCGTTCAGCGTAGTTTGCGGCTCTGATATATTAGTTTGTGAGTACAGAAGAATCATTACTACCCAAATTTCATCAGAGGAACATGCAAGCCACCTTCAGTCTCCAAAAAGGAAGCAGCAACTGCCACTATTTACCTCCAAATAAAATGCTAACAACAGCATTGCCACTGCAGAGTTTTGCTCCACCGGGTTTCAACTCTCACATAACCGTCCACTCTGCTTAAAGAAGATAAATCTTCCACGACCACATTTCTTTTGTAATGTGTACTACTCGTTGGGGTTTGCCCCTGATACATCTTTTTTCTGTGTCTCTCTAGGACGCCCGTCTACAAAGCGGATGGAGGAGTTGAGGGTTCAAAAGCTAGCGGATCATGCTGCAGTACCTTTGGTTGAACAACAGCTGGGTGAGTGCAGAATAGACGTCTCACTTGAAGGGCGGGAATGCAGAGGATGCGACAGAGTGCATCTGTGAATGTTGCAGAGACGCAAGGAAGTTTAAGGGGGTGCTGAACCGAAACTTTGGGTTTATATTAGTTACAGTGGCAACTATAACACATCTGTGTTTCAGAATTGACATTGTTTTAAGAAGAGATGCTGTAAAACATAAATGCGCAATTGAGATTTGTGCGCCACACCTAAAGATCATTTTTGATAGCTCTCTCCGTGATGTCACTGTCCCCCAAGGCTGAAGTTTTTAGCATCGCCAACTGCACTCGCCGTAACCACTGTCCACGCCAGCCAGTGCACCCTGGTGGAAATTATTTCTGTTTAACATTTTCATTGTCCTGGCCGCCCTTTAAGCCACACTGCCCGGACTGTCTTGCATGCACTGTCTACTCTCGAAGATGCTCCACCTGTTTTGCATTATTCAGCTTTTTACCAAAAATAGAGCCATTTGTTTGAAGTGTTACTGGATAAGTGATGTTTTGGGGTTTGTAGCATCCTGTTGACACTCCTGCTTTTTACTTGCAAATTAAAATTTCAGTTCACCATTCCTTTGAGGCTTCTTACTTGGTGCAGGCATTGTAAAACATAGTGCTTTATCTTCACATGCAGTCATTGCAAGTTTCTTTGCTTGTTTTGTTCACTGCCAGCAAACGAAGTACTGCCAGATGCCGAAGATCGGAATTGTGCTGCCTGAATTTGCAGCACTACCACCTGTGGCTGGTATCTTGCAAGTTGATCAACAAATGGGTAAGTGCAGAAAAAAAAAGAGATAGGATAGCCTGAATTCCAGGTACATTAGTTTGGGGGTGTTGCAATGGGCACTGATAGAGAGGCAGGAGTTTAACTCCTTTCACTCTGAGCCAAAACTATTCTTTAAATTAAGCTATGATTCAGTTCAGCATCCCTTTGAGGCTTTTTACTTGGTGCAGACATTGTAAAACATGGTGCTTTATCTTCACATGCAGATGCTCACGATCAGATTGTGCTTCCTGTACCTGCAGCATTACAACCTGTGGCTGGTGCCTTGCGAGTTGACCAGCAAATGGGTAAGCGCGGAAAAAAAAGAAGATAAGATAGTGTAAATTCCAGGTACGGTAGTTTGGAGAGTGTTGCAATGTGCATCGATAGGAAGTCAGGAGTTGAACCTTTTTTACTTGCTGCAAAAATGTTCCTTGAAGGACACATGATAAGGAAAAATCTTTTTTAAACAGCCTAGATGGAAAAAGAATGTTTTAAAATGAATTTACAACGAAGAAAGAAAATTTTTAGAGCTATATTTACGGCGCAAAACGAATTTGTGGTTGGCGCCCGCGGGAGCCGCCGCTGGTCATGTGGTAGACCTATGCGCCGCCGCGCTGCGTCGCCGCTGCCGCAAAGTCGCGCCGCCGCCGCATGCTGAGCGTTGTGCGCCGCCGCTTCAATGCGTTTCTCCACGCCGCCGCGCAAGTTTGTGCGCTCCGGGGCGCCGCCGCCGTCATCTGACCGGCGTACAGGTCTATCAAGTCTGCTTGCGCTTTTTCAAAAGCTTCCTTTGGGCTCTAAAAGTGACTTGTTATTCTTTGTTTTTTGTTGCACTTCAAACGAAGATGAATAATTAACTTTTCGAGACCATAGGAAGCTTCCGAAAGATTGCAAGTACCACGTGACAAATAGGGGCCAGTCACGTGATAAATATCGGCCACTTTTCCGCGGCGCCCGCGGGCGCCAACTGCAAATTTGTATAGCGCCGTAAATATAGCTCTAAAAATTTTTATTTTTCGTTGTAAATTCGTTTAATGACTTCCCTTTCCCAACCCGGCTGTTTAAAAGAAAAGTTTTTTCCTTTGCATGTGTCCTTTAAATTAAGCTAGAATTAAACAGATTAAAAATGTAAGAACGATATGTGGGTACAGTTCTGCGAATAGCCTGTTTGCCATTAGAGTGGGTGCACTAATCAGGGGTGGAACGGCTGCATCATTTGCGCTATTTTGCGCCAGACGCATTTGTCTGCGCCATCCTGCACCATTTTGCGGAAACTGCGCCACAGCCAATACCTCGCGCCATTATGCACCAAATCGCACAATGTGCGCCAAAAAAATTGTATTTTGTCTTGGTCTTATCGACTTGATTTTGTCTTATCGACTCAATTGGAAACAATGAGCGCGTTAGTCGGCCTTGCAATCCTTTGTTCTGTTTATTCTCCCTGTATCCCAAGTGGGAAGCGCGTGAAAAAACTCGGGGTCGGATTCCATGCGCTACACCACCTGTGACTGGATTGTTATTCTTCAACCATAAGCGGTTAAGCAAGTCAGCCGAGGTGAGGTCGAGCGTTAAGCGTCAGATTGCCTGAGGCTCTGCGACCCAGGATCCGGACGTCAGCCTGTTGAAAACAAATGAGCAAAAGATTCCTTTAAGTACTTCATCGTTAGAAGTTGGAACCGCAATCCCGCAAGATAAATCGTGATTTGATAGAACTGAAACGCGGTCGGATCCGAAACCTTGCCGGCCAGCAGCTCTCACGCGAGCGGTAGATCTGCTCGGCGTACTTCAACCGTGCTCCGTTAACTCCGTTAATTGGAGTCTGCTGCTTCGATATTGAGTTTCGCAATAGGATATACTCGAAATTCGTTGCCCTGTTCCTCAGCGCAACTGCACGTCCGTTTGCTTACTCACGTCACGTGGTTCGCACATATTACTATGTTGAGCACGTGTGGGTTGTGCAATAAGCAGTGCTTGTTTGCATTTTGAGCAGCTGAAAGCCACTCAGAAAATATCAAGGACACTATCTTCAGAAACATATGGTACTTGCTTTTTGGTTCTCATTAAGGCTCACAAAGTTTCAAGTTTTCTCATCTGTTACACTGTTATCCCATCTACCTAGGTTCCTAACCACTCATGTTCATCTGTGCTGCTAAGCATAATAGAAATTGCTCCCATGCTCGTCTAAGACGCAAGCTGAGGAGCAATGAAAACTGAGCTGAGCTGCTCCTAGCCTGCTCCACAATGTAGTTTTAGCTGCTCCCAACCTGCTCCGAAACAGCTGTTTCAGCTGCTCCCGTGGTTGCTCCCAAGTACATTTGATCAGTTCCACCCCTGACTAATGCAATTGAAGATAATAGTCATGTCTGATAGTAACGGCTTCTTGTCTAATTCAAAATAATACTTTGATTACAGGACTCCTGCTGCCAGTGCCTGCCTTGCCAGGTGCATGCCCAGCACCACTTGTGATTGCTGACGAGGGTGGCATGGTTGGTGACCAAGATTGTTTCATTCTAAGCATTCTGTGTTTTATCATTGGAAGCTTGTTTTTGCATTCTGAGGATCCTTGCTACTGCAAAACACCTAGTGAATGCAATGAAATAATCTCTCACTCACAAGTCTAAAAGTCGTTTGGCTGCACTTCATTTGCAGTCATCGCAAGCAGATTTACGTACTGGCCTTGGGACCCTTGCTCTGAAAGCTCAAGTAATCAACGTGCAATGTCACATAGGTAGAAAAGTATAATGTCACAATGACTATCTTCTTGTGTAGTTGCAGTCCTACTGCAGCCAGGCAAGTAGAGGGCAGGAGCCTTAACCATAGACTTGCAGTCATAAAACGCTGATGCGCCCTAAAAGTCTCTGGAGCTGTCACTTCATTAGAGAATGCAAAGGGCCGGTGCAACAATTTTCTGTCTCGCTAAATACTACTTGGGATGACTCCTTTATGCTAATAACATACAAAATCAATATTAGTTTTCGCGTCCACGCCGTGGCAGTCATAGAACTAAATAGTAAAAAAACGAGCAGCGTTCACACTCTCAACTTGCAGACCAAACAACTGGCCAGGTTAGTTTGCACCAATCACATGCCACCAATGTTTATCATAGCCATGCGCTGGGCTCGGCAAACCATAGGGCACGGGCTGGTCTTTGCACATTGTTAGAGTTTGGTTATTTTGTCACGGCAGCGATTGGACCCCGAGCCACTTCCCAAATGTTTGCCGAAGTGTTGATTATCAAGAGTCTCGATTGTGTACGCAGTACTTGAGTCCAATCGACGAGTTTATTTGAATAACGTCATGAGGGATCCCTCAGACTATGTCAAAATTTCCACCCCAGTACTACGTATTCAAGCTTTGCGAAGGTGAGAATGAAAAAAATGTATGTCTTTTATCCTGCCAAATCATTAATTGCACTGCAACTAAGCAGTCCCTGGATCAATGGCGTTGTGTTCAAAGATACCTGGGTCACACTTGTTCCAGTGCACCTGTGCAAAAAAACAAGGAACAAATTGCAACAAAAATTCATTGCACCGGCTCTTTAAGGAAACTCCAACTTAAAAAAGCAGCAGGGCAACACTTATGCCACTATGGTCTGGCAATACCTCAATTATGCAAGTGTGCAAATTCACCAGAAATAAGATATCACATGCTACATGGCCAGCAAACAAGCATGCATAAATTTGACCTATTGCATTTGAGTGCAGATAATTCAAGTAGACCGAGTGATTGCTTTTCTATTTTTCCCGTCTTGTACTCATGTAGACGACAGGCAAAGAGAAGTGTGCTGCCTTAATTTGTGGTTAGTGCATTGTTCTCTGGTGTCTACTCTAGCCAATTCTAAAGTGTATGAACCGGGCTCACACCCGTTCAAGCTTTAACTGCCGATGTTGTGCTGTTACTATTTGTCAACATTACTGGAATGTACATAATATGTTATGTTTTGACCATAGACCACACCAGAAACGTTTGGTGAATATACCATTCATGTTTCTCACAAGAAAAGCTATGGACACCTTTACAGCAAAATTCAGAAACCTCCTACGTTGAGTGAAAGCCAGCTTGCAGAGCAAAACGGCGCTCTTGGCAGTTCAATCTATCGGGAGACGCTGCAATGTTCGTTCAATGTAACCGCATTTTTCGCTATGCATTTTCATTGCAGCTACTAGTCTGTTAAGAAATAGTTCGATACAAGGGATAGTTCGAATTATCCAGGTTTGATATTATCGGGTTTGACTGTAGCGCCCCTGCGGTAACTCCAACTTTTCGAGAAGAAAGTATGAGACAAGGGCGCGTCAAGGGTGGTTTATGACACGGGCTGCCACGGTTTGAGACAGTTCGAAGTTAAGTTTGAGCTAAGTGAGGTTTATGATTTCAGAGGTTAGTCTTTCATGTCTTTAAGCAAATGCTTATTCAATGCAGGTACACCTTGGCAACGACATAAGGGTGCCAAAAACCAAGTTGGACGACCTGGTGGAGAAGCTGCCTGAGAAGAGGTTCGTCAAAGACCTTTGTAGGAGCATTTATACTCACGAAGAGATGTGCATGCGGAGCGTGACTGGCGCACCGTGCCGAAGCCTTCTGAAAAATGGGGCAACAGGGAAGCTGCCGGTCACGCCAGCCAAGCTTGCAGCCCTTGCAAGTAAGTGCATACTTTGTGCGGACGTCAAGACAACAAAGCTAGTTTCAATGCCTGAGTGATCAGCCACTAACCATTATCATCGTCATCATTTATTCTTGAAGGCCCATTGGTCATTACACAATAGAGTGGTACATTTTTTTCAACCCAACATTTTGGCATGCAATGTAAAGCACTCCCAGGTGAAAATGTTGCAAGTGGAACCACTTGAAGTGGTCCCACTTGAAGTGGTTTATCGAACAGGCACCACTTGGCAAGTGGAACCACTTCAAATGGGACCGCTTCAAATGGGACCACTTCAAGGGGAACCACTTCAAATGGTCCCACTTGATGTGGGACCACTTGAAGTGGTCTCAATTGGAGTGGGACCACTTGAAGTGGTCCCACTTCAAATGAGACCAGCTGCGTTTTCCGTAAAAGACTTCATAATCATGGTCAAACATGTCAATCCATATTTTATTTGACACCTTTGATCAGCAAATACAAAAGGAATGAGTCCTGAGAGTACAAATGAGCCTTCAAGTATTAACATTATATCAGTTTACTTTTTTTTCAAATTATATTAAGCACACGGGTCAAAAAGTCATTCTCGAATAACTTTACAAGGCCCCACTTTTTCTAGTACAAAATGGCATAAAAAGAAGTATATACATCTGAAATTCCTCTTTGCTAAGACAGCATTAATAAACAAAACTTCAACAATGGTAGTGTCAAGAATCAGAGTGAATATAATTAAACTATCCAAAGTAGGATATAAAAACAAAATTATGTCTACCTTCATTCACAAAAACGAACAAAAGATACTAACTGCCACATTATTAAAACCAAGAGCTCTTCACTAAACAATGCATGTCCATGGAAACTTTTCAAATAACTGTATCAAATCAGGAGACATCAAAACTGGTAATTGGGATAGAATAATGCTTGCAGGATAGGTACAGTCTGGTACAAAAGTTTCCGCACCACGGGAGCTGTGGCCGATTTACATTGCTGCACCCTCTGATGACTCAGCACTTGGCATCGAGACCGGCGCTTGGCGCTGTGCATTCTTCCATACTTGCAGGGATGCCGATTTCCTCGCCTGCGGCTCCCGTGCTCTGATAGTTGGTAAGATGCCGCGTGGCGCCGCTGCTACATCACTTTACTGTTTATCAGTTCAGGTAAGGAAACGTCGAATGTAAAGATAAAGTTTATCATCATAAGCGATAACATTCAGTTGGCGTTCAGGAAGGCATGCTATCACTGGCAATGGATACTAGTTGGGTTGAGTGAAAAGAGCTGGCGAAAAAGGCACGCCGCCGTAAAAGCTGGTGAGATCTGCGAACCCTTCCTCCGCTGATTCACGGGCGCCTTTTACCAGGGCCGCTTCCGAAGCAGCGTCAAGTGACAGACTGTCGAAAATCGGAGCGCGGAAGTTGCAGACGAGGAAACCGGCATCCCTGCAAGTATCGCAGGATGCGCATGCGCTAAGCGCCGGTCTCGACGCCAGGCGCCGAGTCATCAGAGGGCACAGCAATGCAAATCTGCCACAGATCCTGTGGTCCGGAAACTTTTGTCCCCGAATGTACATACCTAAGAAAAGCGGCGTAATACACATTGTTTTCACATATGGCAGAATTTAAAAAAAGGTGTTCCTACTCCTAACTCACAAAAAGCTGTTTTAAATTGCCGCCTCCGCTCAATTCACATGTCTAAACGCCTCATGCTCTTGCGCACATCTTGGATCTTCTGCGACAGAATAGTGGACATGTTCTTGAGGGCGTCTGTCACAGATGTTCCTGTTTTGGATCCCCAGTATGTCACTGTCTCTGCAAGACAGCAGAAAGCAAAGTGTATTACGCACAGCTCACACATACAAAAAATATATGGAAACTTACCAATCACCAGGGCCACTTTTTCAGGGGTCATCTCCTTCCTTGCAGTGGCGCCAGACTTGTAGTAATCTTTTGGGGCTAATTTACCCCCATACGTTCGTTCGGCCAGCCCCCGACGACCCCAAATTGCTTGTGATATGTCTTTTGCTACCAGCGCTGGCTTTGTGTGTCCCAGGGCTTTGTTCGCTTGCTTGATGCCAACCGTCAGGCCCCTTTTCAAGTGGAACTACAGAAGTAGTAGAGACATAATTTAGAAGCAACCTTGAATACATGTTAATTATATGCTTACCTTGCCACCACCGATGTCAGTAAAAGGAGCATGACCCGCAGCCTGAGGGTCATCCACTGAGGAGAGGCCAAGATTTCATAACTAAGTGAGCCAAAATATTGAAAAGAGCACTAAAACAATACTGGTGCCTAGTCAACTTGGCTACTTTACCTGTGGCTGGTGGGGATCCCAAGGTGGCTCTTTGGAAGCTCCTGGGTTGGTCGACTCTTGGGAGGATACTTGGGGGATCTCTTGGGGGTGAATCTAGTTGCTCAGTGTTGGGCACTTCTGGGGGTCCTCTGGACAAGCTTACTGGAAGATTGGGAGGAGGTGTATGTGCTCTCTGCACACTTGTCTCTGGGACGCATCGATGTGGCATGCAGCCTGAAAAATATGTGTCCCTCAAGTATTGAACTTTAAAAGTAACACTGAGTAAAGTTGTGGACAGGCTATCCATTTTAAATCATTTTCTTATCAATACTTCTGCAAGTTGAGTCAAGAATGCTCAGCATATTATAGCATACATGTACTGGACAGGTCCTCGGAATTCTGTGTGAGCGACAGGCCAATGAAGACATATAAAACATGACTGTCACATTAGACTGCTGCACTATAAATTAAAGGAATCCTGTGTGGCAGTCTAGTTGATGTTGCCCAAATTTACCACTGTTTAATCTTGGAATCCATGGGTGGTCTTGTTGGGAATCTATAAACAAAAACAAAAGTATGACCTACAGGCTACAATCTATCATAGTTAATACATATTACCAAACACTCTTACAACTTTACTAAAGCTACAAAATACTCCGGTCATAACATTAATTTCAGATGACTCAAAACGGCCAGCGAGATCCAAATATGAACACACTGGTGCCCTAATAATTAAGGCTGACGACAAGAAGCAGACTGACTTTTGAAAGATGGGACCATTTAGATGTTACTTTCTTTACCTTCATACTAAGGAGTGTTTTTCTGTGCTCAAACCTGTAGGTGAAAATGGCAGAAATTTCCACTGGCAGGAGATTTTTTAGCCAACACCTCACATCTAGTAGTTGATAAAAAATTGTATTCTATCAGTTCAGTTTCGTTTAAGTTAATAAAAACATGTCAGTATAAGCTCATGGGCTCCTTACCTGGATGAACTGCCTGCACTTCTGGCAGCTGACTAGGCCTTCTTGACTCCAGTATCTCCTCAACTAAACAAATGAAAAACACTGCCTTAGTTTGGAAACCTCTATCGTAATGCAAACCAACACGAAAACCTTAAACCTCAGGGAAAAAAATAATATTTCGATTAAGCATTAGACACCAATTTCAACCAAGCAAATCATTGAAAATTGTGCCTATATAGTTAAGGAGAGATTAGTTCAGAAATGTGACACCTCATCAGATGCATATGATGCCAACGTCAAAAAAGTAAGCCATTAAAAAGAGATTAAGCATTCAAAACATTTCATATGTATGAAACAACACGGGCATCAAGTCTCCAAAAATGCACTGATTAGAACCACAGGCTTCTATGCAAACAGCTGAATGAATGAAGACATACTTACTGGCTGTCAGCTTGCTAGCGATAGTCCCATTCATAGATTCTATGATGTTGGTGAGTTGGGCCTTCTCTTTGATAGCTTCCTCACAGCGGTGGCGCCAGTACCTCGCCTCGCTTCTAGCACGCTTCAGCTCCGACGCAGAGACGACATAGTCATCACTGTCGCTGTCCGATTCAGTTGCAGGACGACGGCGTTTTGCAGAGACCTGAGCAGTAACAAATTTAGGAGATCGTGCACACAAAGTATCAAAATCATGTGTTAAATGCATATTTATGGACCACATACCCGGACGGCACAGGCGGCTTCATTTTTTTCCTAGAATTTTCCAGATGCTCTTGAAGGATGCTTTGATAGGCAGAGCTCTTAGATGCCAACTGGTGCACTTTCTGCCTTTTCTTCTCCTGTAATGAGTTACGAAAGTCCTGAAAGACTATGAAGTTGCACTAAGTATAAATGAGTGCAACATACCTGTTTCGATGTCTGCTTCTGAGAAGCAGGTGCCTCATGCTCACTTCCTTCACCAGTTTCAAGATCTGAAGGGTGGATCACGGCCTTGCGCACCCTTCTGGATGCCCTCTTCGCTTGCAGTTCTTCTTCTGAATCTGTGTTACAACAAAAAATTACTTAAAATAGTACATCAAATATTTACGCAACAGAGTTTGGCAATCATTAGGTCGCAATTTTGAGATATATGAATGCAAGAACAGTTTTCAAACCAAAAGCTGCTTTAGGATGGCAAACATAGCACAACTGAAGCCCTATGCTTTTCAATCTTACTTTACCATTTGAGAACATTTGTAGCATGCTCTCGAAACGTAAATGAACAATAGTTGTGAGCTCACTTAAGTATAGTCACTGACAGGGTTATGATGGATACCAGAACTATCAGCTGTCGTACCTCCAGCACGACCTTTCTCCCTTTGATAACGCTTCGGCATCACATAGTCATATGCTCCTTTGATATCCAATGCGACCCGTAATGGCTTTTGACTAGTAATTATTATCTCTATACACTGCGCGATTACGAATAAGTTGTCATCTAGTCGTCTATCGCCTATGTCAATGTGTCAAATGTGCCTGGTCAATGTGTCAAAAATGTGTCAATCATTTCTGCTGTTGCCAGCAGAAATGATTGACAGATTTTGCTTGTTCCTTCTCTCCCTGCTATTTTGAAGTAAGAGTCACACTACCACCACGCGACTAAGCGCTCGAGCGTGACGCAAAATTACACATTTACCTAGTGTTGGACAGTGAATTCCTCGCATAACGATTGTGTGTACAGTGGCTACTGAAATAAAAGGCTGCCATCAAAACCACCAAAACTTGAGCCATATAAATGCTACTAAAACATCTAATCACTGTCCAACGTAGTTTAGCACTTGCACAGTTTGCGGTGCTGGTCTTTCCACGTGCAGTGGGCTCAAACCTTCTAACGAACAGCACGCGGAATTCGAAAGGGGCTCTCACCTAGTCCAGTGAGAAAATGCGGATTACGTGCGCATGCTAGTCGTTGCGAGCAGTGTACATGCGGCTGACATATTTGATATTTCCCATCAGTGGCTGCCTAATTAAATTGAATGACCGCGACCATCACGCAGAAACGTTTCCCTTGAAGTCGCGCGTCCGCGTGTATTTTATGAGTAGGATCACGCCCTCCTAATTTTATATGTTATTTATATGGAATAATTAAGTCTCCAATTACTTACTTGCCAGAAGCAGCACTTGCGAAGGATACGATCCAGTATTCTCGGAGTTTTCGTTGTCCTCCCAGAACGTCGTGTACACTCCGTTCTTATCGAAGTCATTCTCGTTGACCGGATGGAAGTCCTTAATGCACCGCACCGGAACGACGTACCCTTTCTGATCAAATTCTTTTAAAAAACGAACTAGCGCGAACATCGTTTCGACGATGTAATAGGAATTCGCGATTCCCTAATCTCCACCACAAAAATATTCTGGAATCTGCATCCGGAATGCCGACGCTGTGGTGGCTGTGGATCGGATTGGAATCGGATTGATGATTAGGCTTGAAAAATTATGACCACATAATAACCTACATTTAAAGAAACGTACTATTAGAACTAGATCAAAGACAACAGAGACTTTTACTTGAAGTGTGTGGCAATTATAAAGCATGTAAACAAAATAAATGCGAGTTTCCCCATTAACCAGTTACAGAGGCAATAGCCAACGAAATCCAATTCCAATCCAAAGAACTGGACAACCAGCTAGACAAAACCAGACAAAGCCACATTTGGTTCGCAACGAACGTGATTTGGTTGAACTTCGGAAAATTAACGTTGGTTTTCAGTTTAATTGGAGCTGCTGGGCAAGATTGACTGCCTGTAGCTAACCGGGCCGATCTAGACTTCTGTGGACTGGACCGTGATCGTTTCGTGTTGTTTCTCGACTGGAACATGCTGTGAACGTACGACGATGAGCCTGAGCAAATTCAGAACTCGTAAGCGATATCTTGAGCCTGACGCGTGGGATGAACCGTTACCAAGATCAACAGAACACGAGATAAGAAAAAGGGTGCTCGTGTCTCCAAGTGTTGCCTGTCCACGCCATAATTCGGGGTGCCCAGGCCCTGCGACTGCTTCGACTACTCGTGGAGCATCGGACAGCAGCTGCGGAGATGAACCGAACAACCACTCGAGCTCTGAAGGAAGTGGTCCGTCGCCCGTAGTTATAGACGATGATCCAGGAGATCACTCGACTGCTGAAGACAGCGGTTCGGCGCCCTACGATGAAGACGAGTATCACTCTTCAACCGATACTCATCCAGGCACCAGTTCTGCCAGCTCCCCGTTCTTGCTGGAGTTTGTGACCCCTCTTCGAGATGGAAGCTCCATGTCTGTAGGAGACGTCCTTGTCCTCATCATAGATATAGCGATAAAGCATGACTTGGAATGGACGGCCATAGAGGACCTCCTAAAGTTCGGAAATATTCTGTTGGAAAAGAATGTTCTTCCAGAAAGCAAATACTTGTTCAGGAAGTTTTCTGGAGCTTCACCGGAAGAGATGCAGTTCCACTTCTACTGCCCTACTTGTGATCAACTGCTGACAAAGACTGGAGGAAAGCTACCAGAGCGCAACAACATATCGAGCACTTGTTCGATATGCGGAAAGCATTACGTTGGTCGCCAGTTAATGGCAAACGGGAACTTTTTGTTAGCTTGCCGCTGGATAAGCAATTCACCTCTCTCCTTGCAGACAGTACTGTGAGAGAGCAGCTCTTAGAGTCATTGAGCCGTAGAAAGGCACCAGAAAACACTGGTGTATCGGACATCACCGACGGCTCTTTCTACAAGCAACAGCGAGAGAAGCTCAACTGCAGAAAACAGGACCTGACGCTGACCATGAGTGCAGACGGGAGTCCGATGTTTAAGTCATCAAACTACTCCATCTGGCCCGTGCACTTCACCCTGAACGAGCTGCCACCACATCTGCGCTGGCGCAACGTCATTTGTTCTCTCCTGTGGTACGGCACGAAGCACCCGAACATGACGCTGCTCCTTCAAGCGTTCGCCGACCAGATGAGGGAGCTCTCCAGGGATGGGATATCCTGGAATGCAGGTGGCCAAGATATACATTCAAAGGTATGTTTGTAGATATATGCTCATGACACAGTCTTATCTTATATTTTATTTCTTTGCATTTCATTTTGAGTAACCTTCGCCCGAAGGCTTGCTGCTATGCATTTATGCCAAGAGTTGCTTTTTATTTCTTTTGTATAGCCTCTGGTTTAAAAGAACGAAGTCCCAACTTCTTTAATACAATAGACATCTGATATGGAACTACATCAATACATCTTTAACAGAATTGGATGAAAAATGCAAAAAAGACCTCAGTAGCTACCTCACCAGTTCAGCTACTTCTTTTAAAATTAGTTGCTAGTAGCACTTATAAAATGTATTACATTGTTATGAAGTTATTAGAAAACAATTTCTGTGCAACTATAAAATGCACCGAGCTCATATTCTTTGGCGTCTCTTACTTTTTTAGGTCTACTGCATAACCAGTGTCGCAGACGCTCCAGCGAGGGCCTCGATGCAGAACTTGGTCCAGTTCAACGGGTACTATGGCTGTGCTTGGTGCTTACACCCTGGAGTTTTTGTTGAAGGTACAGTCAAATAAATTTATTCTTTAAAGGCTCATTCTCAGTTGCTAGGCAATGCACTAATGTCCATGTTTCATTGTGCAGGCTGCGTGAGGTACCCGGTGACAGTAGCTGTTGATGACAGGACAGAGGCTTCTATGTTGTCTGATATGACAAGCGCAGCAGCGACAAGCCACGCCGTCAACGGGGTTAAGGGGCCATCGCCTCTCATCAATGTTCCAGGATTCGACATAGTTTGGAGTTTTCGGCCCGACTACATGCACTGTGTCCTCCTTGGTGTTGTGCGTCAAGTCACCGAAATCTGGTTCTCGAACGTCGGCGAGGACCATTACATAGGGGCCCCTAGGACTTTAGCTGTGGTGGACCAGCGGCTCCAAGGTCAGAGGCCGCACCTGTGCTTCAATCGTCCACCACGGTCGATTAAGCTCAGGAAGTATTGGAAGGCGTCAGAATGGGAGGCATGGCTGCTTTATTACTGCCTGCCGTGCCTGAGGGATATCCTTCCAGAGGAGCTTCTCGAGCATTTTGCACTCCTTGTTTCTGGACTTTACCTCTTGCTGCAGAACCATGTCACGCTGGAAGACATCGATACAAGCACTACCAAGATCACAAAGTTTGTCGTGCTGATGCAATATCATTATGGAGAAGCACAGATGACATCCAATGTTCACACGTTGCTGCACTTGCCGAAAAGTGTATTGCTGCACGGCCCACTCTGGTCACTATCGTGCTTCGAGTTTGAGAACAACATGGGGCACCTGCTAAAGCTGGTGTCCTCTTCGAATGGAATTCCGTTCCAAATCCTATCCCGCATTCTCTTGAGGAACAACTATCATCAGTTGCGATCCATGGCCTCCGAAGAAGTGAGGAAGCAGTGCTCCCAAAAATGCCTGACAGGGAAACAGAAACCAGGCTACTTGGGAAACCTCAACCAGCCTCCCAAGGCGTGACAGACTTTGTACTGGAGCACCTGACAGGAGTGGACAAAATCGAGGAGTACCATCGTGTGTCTGTGGCTGGATGCACCATCCACAGTGAACAGTACAAGCCTCTATCAAAACGGGACTCCACTGGTATAAAGCTAGGAGACGTCTACGCGAAGGTGGAGAATATAGTGCGTGTTTGCAAGTTTGGTGGGAGCTTAGAGCTTTTCGTTATCTCCCATGTGTACCAGGTCGAAGCCATGGGAGAGGTCGATCACCTAAAAGTGGCACACAAGACTTCTCAGAAGAGCTTGCATCCGCTGTCCCAAGCGGTTCGCCCATGCATGTACCTGCAGATCGATGACACAGAGATTTTCGCAGAATTGTGCAACCGCTATGGTTCATTTTAAACATCCTTCAGGGTGTCTCCCAAATTACCTCTTTCCGATCCCCTGACTTTTTCAGGTCATCCCCGACTATTTTGATAAAATGCCCTGACCATTTCTTCGGTCAAACAAGATCTTTGACCAGCCTATTGGCATGACAAACCAATAGCCGCTAACCTTGTTGTGCTTGTGGCTCTTTCCATTTAATCAGGCAGCGGCTTTGCACTGCCTTGTGACATTTCAGTCAATGCTACTTGGCACTGCCATGCCGATACATGACAATCTGGTTTCATTGCACAGCGCCACGCCACTTTCACGGGTAGTTTTCCTCCCATTTAGCTAACTCCTTGGTGGTTTCCCCGATATTTCCCTGACTTTTCTTGATGATCCAATGTTTCCTGACAATCTCAGCTTGTCCAGGTTGGTAGACACCCTGACCCTGTTATGTCAGCGTAACAGGTGATTTCACATAGAGAGGTACCATTGAACATCCCTTCTTTATTTGTTTCATGGAAAGTAAACTTCGACTGTAGTAAGCAACGTCTGCCCGCCTTTTCAACCTGCGCGTGAAACAGAGTGTCCACTAACCTGGAAAACTTGTGATTGTTAGGGAATTTCAGATCACCTGGTAAAGTCAAAGAATTACCAGATTTCGTTGGCTAAATCAGGGAAAATAACCACTGCAAGTGGCACGGCAGTGCAGAACAAGACGCAACATTCGTGCCGTTGCATGGCCGTGCTGAATATTGTCAGACATGTGATCCATCAAGCAAAGAAACGGTCAGAAAATTTTATCGAAATGGTCAGGGAAAACCTAAAAAAGTCGGGGATTTTTAAAGTAGGTGCGAAGAGTAACGTGATTTTAACGCGATCAGGAGCAGCACAAATGTAATCAACTGCCCCCTACAGTGCTTAATGTGTGCAAAAATTGTTGTTGTTTGCGGGTTTTGTGGCGCAAGAGCTCCGACGGCCATACTGCGCCAAACTAGGTAAGTTAAAAAACATTGGTAAAAGTACTCTGACTAGACTAGAACTTGGCTATAGTTTGTGTAAGATACCTGTAGTTTTGAGAAAAGCTAAAAGACGTTCAAATGATATGAGAGGCTGCTCCCTAGAACCAAGACAGGGTGAAATGGAATGTTGTACTTGAAAAACTCAGGGAAATAGGTCTTGTATTGTTGTAGAAGGCCACGGCAAAGAAACAGAAAGTGCAGAACAGATAAAGTTTCTCCACAGTGCTCGCATATTGGCGGTTCCTCACCTATAAGCAGATATTGATGAGTTAGGAGCGAGTGGCCGATTCTCAACCGGCACAGGAGGACTTCGTGAAAACGATTTTTATTATATGAGGTTTCCCATGCACCAAGTTCTGGTTTAATTGCATGAAGCTTATTATTATCAGCTAACTTCCATTCAGATTGCCATAGCTGCAAGAGTGAAAATTTTACGGACGTTTTAAGGTCTTGGTAAGGTATGCGGACATTCGATGGTAAAAGGTTCTGTGAAGAGGCGGCTAGTTTATCTGCAGCCTCGTTGCCTGCAATACCCACATGGCTTGGGATCCAGCAAAACTTGATGTCCCTCCCACCAGCGAGTCCCTGTTGAGCTCTGGCCCGTACGAGTTGAGTCAACTTATTTCTAGTTGGTGTAACAGAACATACTGCACTAAGAACACTTTGAGAGTCCACAAATATAATGGCTTTCTTCACTTTGCCTCTGATTATGTAGTCAAGGGCTGCCAGAACACCATATAGTTCGGCAGTAAAAATGCTGGCGACATTGTGAAGTCGAGTAACATGCGTAAACGAATTTGAATAAACAGCGGAGCCAACATACATCGAAGTCTTGGCACCGTCGGTGTAAAACTGGCAGTAATGTCTGTATTTTTCTTGCAGAGCTAAGAATTCCTGTTGTAGAATGAGTGGAGAAACATTATACTTATTAAATTTTGTAAAATACCAATTGCAAGCTATAGGTTTGATATCCCATGGGGCAGTATGATATGCACTTTCTAGGAAATGAACACCCTCACGTGGCAGGTGAAGAGAGAGACGGAGACTCTCAAAACGAAGGCTCAGGGGTCGGACAACAGTTGGTTTATGCTCGAAAGTACGATAAAACTTAGACTCTCGAATACTACTGTGGGCTGGATGGCTGGGTTCTGATAACACCTTGTAGGCATAAACCAGACTCAGATACTGCCGCCTTTTTTCGAGCGACATTTCATTGGAGTCAGCATACAAGCTTAAAACAGGAGATGTTCTAAAAGCACCGGTTGCAAGACGTAAACCAAGATGATGCACAGGGTCAAGCATTTTTAAGGTAGACGGCCGAGCAGACGCAAACACAACAGACCCATAATCAAGGCGTGATCGTACTAGAGAGAAGTACAAACGAAGTAGACACCTCCTATCAGAACCCCAAGACTTGTGTGAGAGGACTTTAAGGATGTTCAATGTCTGCACACATTTCTGCTTTAGCCATTTGAGATGGGGAACAAAGCTAAGCTTACTGTCAAATATAATAATAATAATAATAATAAAGTTTACTTCGACATGCATATGTCTGGGAGGCTGCGGCAAAAGAAGACGCGAAGTCCTCTGACGTGGCCACCAGCCCCCGTTACAGCACTCGGCACGTACCTCTAAGGATACCGTAAACAAAATGAACATCAATTACCTAATTTACATCAAAATGAGTCCACGGATGAAAACACTTAAAGAGTCACAAAGTTGAGTAAAAAGAACAAACACTGTTACATATAATATAATTGATCACATTTGCACATTTGAACTAATGGCACAAGTGGCAGGTGTATATTATTCGATTGAAAGAAAATACATTTTGATCATTTTTCTAAACATCTGGAGATTGCTGCAGTTGTGTACCGTTTGGACTATATTTGCGTGATTATTTAGTAAGTCAGCAATTTGATAATGAAGTGTTTGAGTACCATAGTTTGTTCTAACGTTTTGTTTGGTGTAAAAGGTGTGTCTAAGAGTGTAATCGGCAGGCTTATGAAGGTAGACGTTGAAGAAAGAGGTCTCATCCCGCTTTATCTCGTCAAATATAATGTTCGCTAATTTAATAGAAAAAACATGACCGATGGGTAATAGCTTGTATTTTTCGAATGTGGGCGATGTATGCTGAATATAACCTAAATTATCTATGAACCTAACGGCCTTCTTTTGTAAAAGAAAAACTTTTTCAATGTTTGTTTTCGTCGTGGTTCCCCAAACTAAAAGACAATACTGCAGGCGGGAATACACAAGAGTGTAGTAAAGCTGCAGTTTAAGCCAGTTTGGTAACAAGTGTCTGATTTTATTCAGTATACCAATTGAACGTGATATATCACATCTAATTTTATTTACATGGTTCGTCCAACTTAAAAACTCCTCAAACCAAACCCCAAGAAACCTATGAGCCGAAGTGCTTTCTATCGTAGAGTTTAAAAATGTAACATTCAACTTACGCTGAACAGGTTTATTTCTGGACCTGAATAAAACATATTTAGTCTTCGCTGTGTTTAACTCTAGTTGGTTAGACCGCAACCATTGAGACAACTCATTAAGCCAGCAATTTGCACACTGTTCAATTTCATCGAGATCTGTCCCGGAAAAGAAAACGTTAGTGTCGTCCGCGTACAGGATAATATCGGGGGTTCGGGGTATATTAACTATATCGTTTATATATGCCAAAAATAACAAAGGTCCGAGGATGGAACCCTGAGGAACGCCGTACTGTATCAGGGAAGTATGTGATTTAAAACCGTTAAGAGATGTGAATTGTCTTCGAGCTGATAAGTAATTCTTGATAAGTTCGAGAGCTAATCCCCTTATACCATATCGTTGTAGTTTTCCAAGAAGAATATCATGCTTTATAGAGTCAAAAGCTTTCCGAAAATCAAGAAATATGCCGAGTGTGTAAAGTCGATTTTCTATGTTACTTATTATTTTGTTTTTTATGCATAGCAAAGCTGTTTCTGTAGATTTTCCTTTCTGAAACCCATACTGACAAGATGTTATAATATTATTGTAAAGAAAATATTTAGAAAACCTAGTGTTTATTACTTTTTCTGCGATTTTTGAAAATAATGGAAGCACTGATATGGGCCTGTAGTTGTTTAGGTTGGTTAATGTACC